>JAGYYJ010003129.1:0-164967 GCA_019671005.1 Hibiscus mutabilis
AGTATATTATGTATATATATTTTATTATGTTATATATATATATATATGTATATGTGTATTATTTTTATTGTCTTATGATATATTATTATTATACATATTATAATACATATTTTAAATGCTTATTATTATTATTATTATCAAAGTATAATACATTAGTATATTTATTATATTATATTACATTATACTTAAATATATGTACATTATTATTATTATTATTATCATTATTATTATTTTTACTAAATAATATATGAATATTATATTTTATATGTATATTACATTATTATGCCTCTTTTATTTACCTCACTTCGAATATATTTTTTAAACTCTCGGCCAATTTAAGGGAATATTTTTCACTTTATTTCGGAATCCGGTTAGGAAGTTACATCCTGACTCATTCATGTGTCATCTTTCTCAGTTTTTTGTAAATAAGAAACTGTTCTCCTTAGACCGTTTTTTTGGGATTAAATTTTAAATTAAAATACAAATTTTTATTTTCTTGCAAAAGACAACACTTAATCGACGCGATACCAATTTTGGCGTTGTGGGGGTGCTAATCCTTCCCCACGCGTAATCGACTCCCGAACCCAAACGTTTTGAATCTCTGGTTATTTAAACGGTGTCCGGCCTACCAAAGTGGCCGGTGGCGACTCCATCTATTTTTATTTCCCACCCCCTTTTCATATTTTCTGCCATTTTTCATTTTTAAAATATTTACGGTGTTCTCTTGAGAGCGTCATCCGGTCTCTGGGTGACGTCTCATTTGACTCCGTAAAAACCCCATTTTTTTCTTAAAAATATTATATTTCTTCGTTGAGGGAGAAACCTTGTTACGACAAAATCATAAAGAACTCAACTGGTAATTAGACATTTTCTAATATAATTTTTATTTCTTAATTTAAAATATTGAATATTGTTTTTTTATATCACAAACCCTAAATCTTCATGAACCTAATATTTGCAGTCGTCGTTAGAATTTACAACCGTCATCCACCTTCTAATTGTCGTTGATATCGTCTCAATCATCTCGCCACTGGACGTCGACAAACGCCATTGTTCTTCTCAGTTTGTGCGCCTGCAATTGCTGTTTCCACTGTCTGTTAGGTTTGACAGCGACGGTGCTGGGACGATTTTAAAAAAGACTCGACAATGCTGGGATTGACGGTGTCGAAGGGGAGGTTCTAAAAAAGACTCTCGTTAGCGGCGGCGACGACTGTAACGACGACGGACGACTGGGGATGATGAAAATTTAAGTTGTTTAGGGTTTTTTAGGTTAGAATCTATAAAATAAAATAATATTAATTTAATATTAAAAAAATATAAAAATAATTAAATTTGATTTAAAATATGTCTAATTGTTCGTTGAATCCCTTGTGATTTTAATCTTTATTAAAAATTTTAATAATGTTCAAAGTGTTAGTGGAAACAAATCTATTGAATGATTGTTTTTTTTATCAAACTTATTGAATGCTTGTTTTGTTTGTTACGAAGAATAGAGGAAATGAAAATTAAAGAAATTGTTAATTCAATGGTGAAGAGAATCTAAAACCTTTATTTTAAAACTCCTCATGTCTTAAGTAGCTTGTTTTTATTTTTTTTATAACCGTCGATATCAATTTATTAACTAATTAATTTCGATTATGTATTATAAAAGTTCATTATAAGATGATCTTTTCAACCGGTTAATCATTTAAAAAAATGTATTTTTTATATATCATTTTCAACTACTAATCAAATTATTTGTTAGGATACCAACGATAAATACCAAGGAAGCTGGTCTAAGAGAAATAAAAAATGTATGAAGGTACAAAATCGTGATGCTGTCACAGACGATACATTTAATCAAAAAATGTAATCAACCATTGACTATTCGAAAAGCTTGGCTTAGAGGTTGGAGCAATAGCTCTTCACATCACTGGGTCAAAATTAATTTTAACCCTTAACAATCAAATAATTAAATTAAATTAAATTAAATTTAGGATCAAACTAATAGCATATGTAAGCAAAAAAGATTAAATGTGTAAATATATAAATTTAATTAACTATCACATCATCAGTTCTGTCAAAATTAATAGTATGTGACTTGATTAAAACTATTTTAAAAGTTTAGTGGTATACTTGGTAAAATTCATCGTTCGATGATCAAAGTAAATTCTGACCAATAATTTAGTGGTCTTGGAGGTAGTTTGCCCTTAATTAATACAGTAAAATGTTTTAAAAAGAAGGAAAGGCAAAACTATATACTCTCTTATTATTTTTATTTTTTTAACCACCGCTCTAAGGTTTGGCTCCTCCCGCCACCCCTCCACCCATCGCCGCCGCGAGCTCATAGTCGATGTATCACCGGACCTATTTACAGTCTGAAGAATTGATTTAATTGGTAACCGTTTAAGTTTGTCTCTCATTTTTCAAGGTTTTAGAATCTTAATTTACAAAAAAGGGGGGGGGATGGGGAGGATCTCAATGGCTTACATACACGAGGGTGAATGGCCTCCTGGATCAGTTGATATTCACATCGTTAAAAAGAGTTTTCGAAAGGCTGTCTTTGTAGCTATTCTTTTTCTGCCATTTGGCTCCATTTTCCTCTCTTTCAAGGTATGCACTTTGGACTGTCAATTTATTCTCAATACTCGTCTCTTTTAGTAATATGTTCATATGTTTAGGAATCAATTCACTACCCTTTTTCTTTTATACTATGACTATTAGTTATTGGGAAGTAAGGAATTGCCAATCATGAATTTTGGGATTTTTTTCCCATTTTCTAGGGTTAGAATGGGTTTTCTACTTGAAGAGCAATATTCTGGAAATTAACTCCGTTCTCTGGTTTTAGCATCTCGTACATTGAGTGAATTTCTATGACAGGAAATTTCAGCCACTCTTATTTTGTGGAGAGTGCTGCTAAGCGGACAATTTGTCATATTATTATTATTGCTTTGGAACCCTGTTCACAAAGGTGAGAGCCTTTTCAGTCGGTTGCCTTTGTTATCTGATGTGCTATTTTTTTTTTTTTTTTTGCTTTTAATTCAATAAGTACAATGACATCCATTTTCTGAAGTTCTTTATTTTTAAGCTTTCAGAGTCTGTCATTATAATGCCAGCCTTTGGAGTTCAGCTTGAAACTCACTATGCAAGGTAACATACTAAAACTACTATTTCTCTGAGAATGAATGTTAGATACCTATGTAGCTGTATGTTCTACGGCATACCATGAATATCCAGAACCATTGCTTTTGTTTTTCTTTTTCCTTTTATCTTTCTACAATATTAGAATGTAAAAGTACTAAATTTTGGAAGTTGATGGCCGGCTGATTTTCTGACTTGATTTTTCAAATTTCTTCTTTTAATCGTAAACTAAGATTGTGGAAGAAGGGGAAGTGTTTGTTGTCACTCTGTATCATAATTGATGATCTAGGGTGTTATTCAGTATTGGTGTTGAGTTGTTCTTCCATCCAATTTTAGCATTTCACATTGCACTGTCCTGGAGTTGCAAGTGGTTTTCATGCATTTCTAGCTTTGCTTCAATATCATTCTTCGTTCTTATGTTTAATAATCAATGTTCATAAATAAATCCTTGAGAATTTTTTGTTCACGAACTTTTACAAAATAGTAATTGTAAATTTGTAATAGCACCATAACCAATGTTGTTATTTCATCTTCTTTTGTTTGTTTACTTTGTTATAGTGGAAGAATCATCAGCAGATTTATTCCTGCCGGTGAGATTTTGAAACCAGTATTATTAGAATGTGTTACCCCAGTAACTTGTTACTGGAGCCTCTCTTTACTTGTGCATGGGAAGGAAGAGCTGGTGTTGGTGTTCAAGGTAAAACAACTGAATGTCAATCTCTGTTACTTCCTTTGGAAAATATAGGGGGAGCGGGGAGTATATGCTGCTATATCTAAACGGGATAGTCAATCACTTATTGTGAGGATATTAAGTAATAGGAAAATTGTGTAGGGAGTCTGTATGTGTTGTCATATAGCTTATATTAGTACTTTTTCGGTTTAATTGGGGCATGAAACTTGGTTGTGTGTGAAGGAGCTACGCCCTCAGATGAAGATGTTGCTTACTGTATGGAAGGCCTTGTGTGCTAGCATGGAGAACAAAGAAAGTCCAGTCACATGTGGGGAAGGTGAAGTGGTTGATTTCAAGGCCGAGAAAGTACAAAAAGAATCATATTGAAACCCATCAATTAGCCAATAATGCATCTGGATTACTTGCTGCAAGTGTAGAGAAAGAGATGGCGGAAAATGCATTCTCATCAGAGTTAAAACAAACTAGTCCATTCTTTTAGAAGAGGGCAAGTATTAGAGATTATCACCATGTTTTGCCTGTTGCAAAAGGAAACAAACAGTGGATGATGACCTTTCCAACTCAATCAAACAAGATACCCTATGCTTTTGTTTGTCTGTTGTTTTCTTTTTCATTTCCTTTTTTGTTTGTTCGTTTCGTTTAATATCCAAATGTGTTTTAGGTTTAGGGTTTACTATACCTTTTGCAAACAGGGCAAGTGTATTGAGAATTCATCTAGAAACAATAGCCGTTGAGGCCGGTATATGTACATGTGGATGGAATAATGATCGATTTAATTTTTCGGAATGGCAGCATGATTTATGTGCTCAGGTTGTGAAATGTTAAAAGTGTTGTTAGCATAATTGATTGTCCCACAGGTTAAACAAGAGCCCTGAAGCTTGAATTTTTTTTTTTTATCTTTTCAAGGCGCCAAGAAAACGATTCGAACCTTTCTGCTGATATTGAGGATTTTGGTTCGCTAGGAGCAAAATCCTCTGCACAACAAGCTCCAGCCTCTCTTTTGCTTTTTATTTTATTGATGTTTTTATTCTGTTTTTCATTCGTTTATTTTTTAAAATTCTTACTTCTGGATATTCTTTTTAGCTTTTAAAGTTTATTTTCTTTGGATTGTTTTGGATATTATAATATCAATCAAATGTTCTGCAAATCTTTCTTTTATTTTCTCTTTATTTGTCCAACCAATTAGAATACGAGAATTACATTAGATCGTTTTGCGTATTCTTTGCTTGTGCTATTTTTGGTCTTTACAATAGATGTTACAAATTGCAAATTATGATATAATAGGTCAAGTTGCATTGGGGTTGGACTTGTAAATTTTTTGGAGGTAAAAAATTTTAGGTTTAGCAAGGGTTATATCAGGTCGGGATCGGGCGGCAAAAAAACCGTTCCTGCCCGTCATTGCCCATGATCCCCTCGGTTCATCATCCCTCACTTGCATCTTAAGCCGACTCTGTTGAGATAGCACATTAGATTGGGTGGAGAGGATGCTACCTCCCTCCGTTTAATTTCCTTAAGTTAGTTCTGAGATAATGAAAAAGGTTGAAATTAGTTCTCAATGTTTTGAATAAACATGATTTTGAACTGTAATAAAGCAAAATTATAAAACAAACAGAAATGCAAATTAAATCACAGTTCATTATTAGACTGAACTTCATTACCATGAATCCAACATGTCTTTGATGGTTCAAAGTTTAAATCATAGAAAGATGGAGGGCTGGTATTATTCATTATGTAGGATGGAAGCACTTGAGATCTACTGCTCTTCTCATTCTTGGTCCAGTTATTACTCTTCTCTGTTTGTAATGACTCGAAACTAGTAGCCAAGTTGTTCACCAACTTATGAATGGGAAGACAAACCTTGAATTGATATCTGACACTGTGAAGGTAAATTAAATTGATGATAAACAATATCTTCATATTGACTAGCCCTAAAATGGTCACAGATATTCTCTGGATACAGACATTTTGAAAGCCTGCAAGAAAAGAATGTCACAAGGATGAATCTAAACGATAAATATTATGAAGACACTTATTCAGTTATGATGATGAACCACTTAGGATGGAAGTTATCGTGACGATTCTTCGTTTTGATTTAGATGGAAAGCGATGGTTGGTGGTCAAAGTGCGGAAGTTAAACTGAAGGAAGGTCGGAGGAATATGATCTTGTGTATGGGAGGAAAATTTTAGGAGGGAGAGAGTCTCTTTCGCCGGTCTTTCTTAAGATTTATAAAGAGAGTAGCTGACAGCCTCTAATGATAAATATCAAATTTAGGTCTATAGATTAATACTTATTGACGTGTTAATTCGGTGAACATGTCGAAAGACTTAATTGGTGAGACAAATGAATTTGACATTAATCTTGTCAGTGCTAGATGAGCTCTTGTTATTTTTTAGAGAAAATTTTATAATTGAAAATTTTGTGTGGAAGACTTGAAAACGGAAGATGTTTTATGAAAAGACTTGATGTCAGAGGAAAATGAGGATGTTGAAGGACCCTCTTTAATGGAGGAGTGGGCGTAAGATGATATAGGATTATAACAAGTTAATTAAAAAATATTGTACCTTAAGCCTGAAAGCTTGAGGGAACCAATCATTAGCATTCATCTTCTGCAGACAGGCAGAGTGCAAACGATTGGGTGAACAGAGTGCAGCACCTTCTTTGGGCTTCAAGGGAAATGTTTTTATCACTGCTATCTATTAAAATCCTACTACTAAATAAAAAATAGTTAGACTAAATTTTAGGGATGAATTTTTAAAAGTGTGTAGAGTATAGGGAGTATAAGAAGAATTAGACCATAAACATTATTTTTATGGGTAAATTACAAATTTCATCACTTAGCTTTTCCCTCACTCCTATTTGGTTACTAAAGTTTAAAATTTTTCAATTTAATCATTAAACTTTCAATTTGCTCATGTTTTGGTCACCCAGCTATTAAATGTTTAATGGCGTTATGACTGATCATTTGTTTTTTAAAAATTATCAAATGAACCCAACACGTTCTTAGTATTTTTTAAAAAATCTTGTTTTAGATTCTCATTGATTTCTTGATGGTAGAACATATTTTTCCAAATACTATCGGTAAGGAGGTAGAGAAGGAGGAAGTGAGTTGTATATCCTGATTCCACGTTGATCGAACGGTAAATATTATAAATTGTAGAGTGATTTGAGGTTTTATAAGTTTTGGATTTTGGATCGAGTTTCACAAGTTTTAAAGTAATTTGGAAAAATCTAATCTAAATTGATAGAGTGATAAGAGACAATAAGAGTGATTTCAGCGTCGCCATGGCATAAAGATAAAACTGTAAGACTTTTATTTTAAAGAAAGAAGATAAAAAAAGAAAAATTACGTGGATGACACATGATTATCATGTCATTCTTCCATTTTTTTTATTTAACGATGAGTGATCAAAATAAGAACAAGTTAAAATTTCAGTGATTAAATTAATTATTTTTAATATTAGTGACTAAAACAAGAATGAGATCAAAGTTGAGTGGTAAAATTTATAATTTACCCTTTTATTAGCATAGTAGTTAGTAAGACGGCACAAGATCTTCGTTTTTCCCTATTCCCTACACTGGACCCCCTCTCTCGCTCATCTTCAAAACTAACCCAAATATATACCCTATATAATATTAATCTAATCTAATATAAATATCAACAAACAAAAAAGAAGAAAAAACCCTAATTTCCTTTTTCTCCAATCTCTTAAATCATCTCTCTTTTTGCAATCCAATCCAAACGAACCCTTTCTCATTAACACCAATTCCAGCTCCAAACTCCCCGCATAAATGATCAGGTATTCAATCCAAAATCCATCCTTTTTTTCCTTTTCTAATTCACTCTGTTTTCATCTGCATTCCATAATTCCATTCAATCTAAGCTTCTGCTTAACGTTCCCGTAATTCTCTGTTTTCCTTCTATCAATCGCACTATTTTTTTTACGTTTAAATTTTCCAGCTTTCGTTCGTACCATCTTTTTCCTGGTGTAATCTTTAAACTTGGCAATTCTTTTTTCATTGCATGATGATCTTTTTGTTGACTTCATATCTTTATGATTGTTTTGATTTTAATCGGAAGGTCTTATATAACCGAATTTGTCAGTAGGGTTTTCAAATTTTCCTTCTTTGTGTCATTTATAGCACGTGAAACATCTTTCAATGCTATGCTACTTTCCAAATCTGTACGCTTTTCTTTCCAAATTTGATGGATATCTAGTGTTATTATTATTTTGACTGTGCTGAGAATTTAGATTTTCTTTTGGGTTTTGTTTACCATTTAACATCTGGAATCTATGATTATTGATGTTTTAGCGTGGATGTGGTGAAAACGTTTTGATTATCTATATAGACAATTACTTCTGCTTTGATGTTTCAGATTTTAATAAATTGGAGAAGGGATATCAATGGAGGCTAACATTTGTGACATCAATCACTTGGATGCCGATGCCCTTCTGCCTCCTCGGAAGCGGCTGCTGGCAGGATTTAAGAAGCAGGCTTCCAATGCCAATGGTGCTTCAGATCAGCCTACGGTTGCTTCTTCCTCGTCATCTCCTCCAGCTTCACCCTCACCTTCACCTTCTACTTCGTCAAGCGATGTTAATGCCCATCTTAAGAATCTATTGATGAGTTCCCATTTGTACAGCCCAAATCTTTCTCCTGAGGAGATTTTGGAGGCCTCGAGAGCGGCAGCTACCTCAGCTGCTAAAGCTGCAGAGGCTGCCAGAGCTGCTGCAGGGGAGAAGGCTGCAATTGCTGCTAAAGCTGTTGCAGCAGCCAAGAGTGCATTGGACATAGTAGCAAAATTTTCTGAAGAAACGGTTCACAAGGACAGACACCTAAAAAAGAATAAGCTCAAGAAACATGTCCCTGTTCAACTCCTGTACAAAAAACATGAATCGATTGAGAGTCCTAGGACAGATGAAGATTTGGCCCGGAAATTGCACCGAGCTATCAACAGTTCCCCAAGAATCTCAAGGACTTCTTCTACTGAATGGAGAGGTCATAAACATAAGAGGCCCAAGGTCATGCCAACTCTTGAGAAAACAATGGCTTCCAATGGGGGTATAGTGTTGGGTGGAATCCCATCTTCTACATGCAATGGAGGTACTATAACAGGCGAAATTGATTCTGAGGACTCCGTGGAGGAATCCGTTAAAGCAGAGGAGAAGGGTGCTAAATATAAAAAATCTAGGCAATCTGAGTTGGATAATGGTGAAGCAGAATCAAGCCATTTGAAGGAAAAAGCTTTTGAGGATGTAACCCCTGGTAAAAAGAGAGGAAGAATGAAGCTTAAGAGGCTGCCCTTGAGCATTTGTTCCTTTAGGGATCGAGTGAATCCAAAGGAAGAGATGATTAGTAAGAGCTCTCCGTTGACCGAAAAGAACATGGATAATCCAACTGCTGCTGTTAAGACCTTTTTTACTTTGGAGCCCTCTGATGATGGTGTTATTTCAATTGAAGGTGCACCTATGGGGAAATGCCAGGATTTCAAGGCCCCTGCATGTATCAAACCAAACAAAGTCATGCAATCATAATGTTGTAATCTTGTTCTTGTAACAGATGGCTTCAGTGATTGAAGTTAATAGCGGAGGTAGGATTCGTAATTCTCTTTTTATAGGAAATTAGGAACGACTTTACCCATTTATCTTTTTGCTGGTTACTGTTTTTGTAAGAAGTTGAATTGACAATGTATATTTGAATGCTCAATTGCTTGCCTCTACACTTCACTAATAGTGCTTGCTGGATAGAATGATAGCAATAATTGGATTTGAGATAAAGAGGAATGCAATAAATTTAGATGGCTCCTTTCTTACTTTCTTTTTCTTCGTTTTCATTTTTGTATATTCATCCTGCTTTCTTGGATGATGCTGCATGTACTAAAACTTCATTGCCCTTGGTATTGTTATTTCAGTTTTCTTTTCTACTCGCTTATCAGTTTTCTTGTATGGTTGTTCCCCTTTATTCTTTTTTTTAACAGGTTCCCCTTTATTCTATAATATGGCTGTATGAAATTCTTATCAGGTGCATTGTTTATGGATACGGAAACACCTTCATACTCGAGCTTAATGAAGGATATTGGTGAAGTCGACGTTGCTGAAACATATACGCTTTTGACCTAGCGAGCCATCATCTAACAATTCTCTTTCTTTAAAGGACGTGAATTGACCTCATCATTTGTTGACAAAGGTTTCGCATTCTTTTCTCGATAAATGTTGTTGAACTGAAATCTTTTTACGAGGTTCATCTAGGACCTGCTGACAGTTGCTGTAGTACTGTGGTGCTTTTTTGTTTGTTGAGGTTATGCCAAAATTGGAGAATGATATTTGGTTCAAGTGTGTGTGTGTGTGTATATATATATAAATATATATAGAGAGAGAGAGAGAGAGGTTTTTATCAAGCTTTTTAAGCTCAATTCATGGAAATAAAGTTGAAACCAGCAACGCCGATTGCTCTTGGAAACTTACAAGCACCTGTTTCTACTACAAGGGGAACGACGTGCACACATTAAGAAATAAAGGATTCATAACTGATTAAAAATTCCAGTAGAATAGCTGGTAATAGTATTTCCTGATATGTAACTGGTATAATTTTGACGTAAACGTGCAACAATTTGAACAAAACACATTCAGTAATCGCAGTTAAACACTCGTATGTCATTTCTTCACAACAGTTGTTACTTTTGTTAACCAAAAAGAAAAAAAAAAGAATCTTATTGAAAATGTTACAAGCCAAAAAATCAAACAATTAAAACAAACACAATCAGTAGTCGTACAGGTGGAGGAAGGGATCTTTAATCCCTTCTTCTCTTGCCCACCTTAAATCTTAAGTTTGCTCATTCCAGCGTCCACCTTAGATTTACCATCCGAGCTCCTCAGATTCAGCCATGGGTGTTGCAGACACTGCTGTGCAGTTGGTCGCTTCTCCGGTGAAAAATCAAGTAGAGGGGTAAGGAACTCCCGGAATTCACGAGCATCAGTATCGGAGAATTTGTATTTAGTCACCAACAATCGATCGAGTGGCAAGTTCTTCAGTCTTCGAATCCTCTTCAGATCCCCATGCCTGTCAAAAAAATCCTTTGATCGAGCTCCTCCAACGGCAATCTGTTTACGCGAGCATAAATTAACATTTGTATCACAACTTTATAAATAGGAAAGGGCATTAATATATAAATTATTTCACCTTCCGTGGCATCTTTCCAAGTAGTTCCATCATTAGAGCTAGGTGATCCTGGAAACAACCGAAAATGTTATTCCCAGTGGTCCTTTATCACTTTACTATCTAAAAAGTCATTATTACAGAAACAACACAAACAAAAAAACAAATGACGACGATGATGAAACAGTAGGCATATATATACTCATAATGATATGCTAATCAAAGACAATAACTAAATCTATAACTCTGTTAGAACCAGGACACACTTCATAATATATATGTATATCCATGAAAATCTAATTTGATTCGACTTAAATAAAAACAACATAATTGTTATGATGCAGACCTGCGTTCTACTCAGAACAGTTCTTTTCTGGTATGACAACCAGAAGAAATGAAATACTATACTTCCAGTATAAGAGGGGAAGGAGGATAAAAGCATTACTATAACAGATTAACAGTTGCAATGCAAGAGTAATACCCAAAGAAAATAGGTGAAGAACTAAGATGATCCTAACCAAGGATCATGTCTTTAAAATAGAACACATTGTTTTCATTATTGTGTTGCACTCTATTCCTATTTCCAAACACAGACCCTGCAAAAATAGGACAAGGAAAGACAATTCCGAAACTGTGACGCATAGAACGGTCGTACCTCATCTTCACTAAAACCTTCTCCAGTTTTAGGAGCAAACATCATGTCACCAGTAGAAAGCTCAAAGGCTATGCAAGCAAATGACCACATATCAACGGAAAAGGTATACCCAGATTGAAGTATGACCTCAGGAGCCCTATACTGCCTTGTTTGAATTTCTTCTGCAAATCGTTTGTCGCCCCAACATGCGTTTCCAAAGTCCACAACCTTGCACCTCATATCAATCCCATCAAGACATCTAGCAGGTTTTACAGCTGCTCCTCCCATCGAATCTCTTCTACCAGATATATTAGCAACTGCCCGTTTTGCCCTCCGTTTCAACTTTTTCTCAATGATGTTCATGGTAGATCCACCATTTAGGGTGCCCCCCTCGGGCCTTTCAAGGATCGGAGTAAGACCAGATCTAATTGGATCCTTGGCTGGATCAATGGTGGAAAAGAGAAGAATGTTTTCAGGTTTTAGGTCAGTGTGGATTATACCAAGCTCCCTATGCAAGTAATCCAGAGCTATCAGAACACATTTGCAGATCTCCCTAACTTTATTCAACTCAAGTCCTTTGTAACGGTTAAACCTGATTAATTGAAGTAAGCTATCACCAAGGAATTCAAGGACCATACATGGGTGTTGCCCGTTCGGGCCAGCGTGCTTAAAATGGTCAATAAGGCGCACCGTGCACTTCGAGTTTGAAGGGTCTCCATCCGCAATAGCACAAAGGACTTCAATCTCATGAAGTGCAGCTTGAGCAAACTGTTGTGCGCTCTTCTGAATCTTTAGAGCAACATATTTCTGGTTTAAAAGAGAAAACAGTTTAGACGATCACTTCTGAGAAAAGAAAATTCCCAAGGCAGCATAAAATTACAAGAGCAAAGATTTTGCCAACTCATACATAAAAACGCAATTTCAGATTCCAGATCAGGTTTCTTTTCTCCTAAGGTTTAATCACCCTGATTATTATTTCATACTTCATCTGATCATATACTCGTACCCAATAAACAGGAAAGGAGATGTGAAACGGATAATAATGCCGTACAGATCATAAAAGCACGAATTCATATCACACGAATTAACGGCGAAAGATAGAAATGGGAAGAAAAGAGGAACCTACGGAGGTCTGAGTATCGTAAGCGAGCCAAACGGTGGAGAACTGACCCCATCCGAGCTTCCTCTGGGCGATGTAACGACCGGAGGCGAAGGGATCGCCGATCCGCACGGCATGGTAGCCTCCTTTCCTGTAAGAGTCGATTCCCTCGTCTTCCTCCTCAGAGCCCGATGACGAAGAACAAGACATATCCGATCACACACACGCCCTTGTTTTCCTCTCGTGTGTTTTGGGGGAAAATTAACGAAAAAACGGAAACAGTGTTTATGGTTGATTGTTTGGGTGTTAGTTTGGTTAATGGTTTGTATATATATATATATTGGGCGATTGGTGTGCTTAGTTTTACTTTCCCTTTGCCCCTTGTTTGTTGTTGGGTTTTTTTCTAATTCGGGCGTGTGTGGCTTTGAATAGAAACAATGGCGAGTATGCACCAGGTGTCCCGTGCTGTCTTTGTGGAGCCACCGTCACTGGTGCGCCTCTCCCACTTTCTGTTCCCCTTCTCTCATTTCAACATCCTATCTATAGCTTATTTGGCTTTGTTAAAAGGCATGAAAGGAGCGTGGTCATATTACCATCGATGCATTTGTAGAGGTTGATTCCATTAATTTGATCGATGATCGAACTGAATTAAGTAAAATTGCTTTTTAAAACTGCGAAGTAAATGGAACAAAGTTCAGTTAATTATATAATTTTTAAATTAATCAAAATTTGTTTATTATATCGGTTTTTATTCGGATTAAAAATTATTTGTTTTTTGAAATTTTAATGGTTATAGGCTTAAAAATTAGTTAGGTCTTTTGAAATCTTGATGGTTCTAGTCTTAAATATATGTGCAATATATAAATTTCGATCGAATACTTAATTAAATAATTGATTAATTGAAATAATTTTAATTCGACTGATTAATTCAATTTTAACGGAATAATAACCTTCGTGGGACTTGTATGTGGGAGGAAGATGAGAGCTTGGGCTCTGGGCAATTCGCAATTGGTTCTCATCATCTGGAATTTTGTTTCTTTTATCCAGGCCCACGTCTACATACTACAGCCATGCAAAAAAACTGAATTTCGAATTAATTGAATATGATTATTTGATTTTTAAATTGAGTAATTTAATTTATATATTTATTCAATTTAATTTATATATATCAAATAAAAAATTAGTGTAAATAAGAGTAGGTAAAACTTGATTCGACTAAAAAAATCAGAAAAAATGATTATCAAGATAACAATCAAATTATTTGATTTTTTTAGAACCAAATTGAATTTTACAATTTAAATAATAAATTGGGTAAAAATCACTTGTGTCCCTGTCAAATTTGAATGGTGGAAATCGATCCTCTCAACAAATTTTTATAAATTTTTTCAAAAGAATATAAAAATACTAAAATTTTATAATATACAAAAGAAAAAGATTAAAATTTTCAAAATATTAATTACCAAATCTTAAAAATACTAAAAAATTATAAAGGACAAATCTAAAAATCTGATAGGGAAATACTAAATTTTAATTCTTTTTCATAAATGATCGATCTAAGGGGTTAGGTAAATAAGTTATTAAATGAAAAAAAAAATTGATAAGAGGAGAGATACTATCATGTATTTCGTTAAAAATTTCCCTAAACCTAGTCGGATAAAAGTAATACACATGATAATATATACAAAGAAACCGCTAGCAAACCTTGCCAAAGTATAACATCCAAGAAACCACACCTACAAAAGCTATAACATCTGGGCTAAAACATAAGAGGAGTGAGTAAAACTTGTTAACAAAGTGAGCACCAGCACCAGCACCATCAAACCCAACTTCACCATCGGTCAACTACCTTATGTTCGATCCAGCGAATCTGCATGGCAATCCACATTCAAGTGAGAGATAACTGTCTTCGGCGGGGAAAGAAACCGGTGGCAAATAAGGTCATCATACTGCGCCAATTTGGCCATATGATCAGCCACTCTATTACCCTCGCGCAATACGTATTCCAAAATAATGGACCATGGCCGATTCATTATTGCTGCAATCTGCGGAACCATGGAGTAAGTCGATGCGCCGTCTCTATATTGTCGAATGATTTTAACAGCTTCAATACTACCGAATTCCACGATCAGCTGACGGACCCAATCGACCATGCAACCGATAAAACCCTCATATATATCCCACAGCTCTGCTTCGATTACTGTGCAATCACCAAGCTTTCTAGTAAGACCAATTAACCAACGCCCTTCAGCATCGTGAACTACTCCACCACATGATGTTGCACCTGTGGTCACCGCCATCGCACCATCACTGTTCAGCTTACACCACCCCACCTATGGACGCCGCCATTGCACTGACTCTCGAGCAAACGTCACAGTAACTACACTGGCGTTCAGAGCAGCCAGCATCCCAGTTATGCTTTCCTTTTGCATACGAATACCTGCCTCAATCACCAATTTGCGCCTCAAACTATGCATATCAAATTTTCAATACTAAAATATGTTATTTTTGTATTGATTTTTAAAAGAGTTTTCAACAATAACTCGTCTTAAATTTATTTGCTTTTAACTTAAAGTTTTCAATAACTTAATTTGACATTTAAAAAAATTGTTCTATAATCTATTCAACTTAGTTCGAAAATTTTCAAATTATCTTTTGATGATAATATAGGATTCACTAATTCGACTGACATAACCTTCTTTAATGTAATTCAATCAAAATCGAGTGTGGTTAGTAAAATATGATATTAATAAAACTATTTTATATACCAATATATATTGGGTGAAGTGATAAAAAGTTAATATCCTTAAAAAGATTTCGAATTTATATTTTATTGATAATAATAATAATAAGGAAAAAACTTTGATACATAAGCCGTGTAAATTTTAGTTTACACGTGCCTTTTAGTTTTAGGGGTTAGAGTTTTAGTTTAAGGTTTAGAGGTTTAGGTTGTAGGGTTTAGAATTCAAGGTTAGTGTTTAGAATTTAGTGTATAGGGTTTAAAGTTTAGTTTTTTAGGGTTAGGGCTAGGAATTTAGGATTTAAATTTTTATAGTGTAAATACACAGGCTTGTGTAAAATTAATTTTACATAGCCTATGTATCAAAGTTTTACCATAATAATAATAATAATAATAATAATAATAATAATAAAGAGATTGTCTTTATTTAGAAGTTTTAAATTGGCTTAAATGCCTATTTGCCCCCTAAACTATGCATTTTTCTCGAACAATTTCCTAAAGTATTTTTTGGGATATTTTGCCCCCTTAACTAAAAACCGTGACCTCATATGCCCCTCAACTTTTGTTAAAAAAATCATTGTCCAATCAGGAAGCGCCACGTGGCACTTTTAACAAAAAAAAGTTGGCTTTAATAGAAGTGGGTTGCATATTAAGTCTAACATATTTTATTTTTGTTCAATTTAGTCCTTAACAAATTCTACTTTATTCGAAGTAAAATTCCACGAATCTGTTGAAGAGGCTGCACTGGTAACCAAGCTTTTAAAATCAAATTCATTGATTTTTTCTCCTTTCATGCAAAAAATTTCCTTTAGCAAACATGAATAAGCATGTTTATTTTCAAGTGAAAATTTAAGGGTCCGTTTAATTTTAAAAAATAAATATTGTTTTTTTTTATTTTTCAAAAAAATAAAAATCAGTGAAAAAAATGTGTTTGGTTGAAAATTTAAAAAATGATTTTAAAAAAATAAAACAAAAATGAGTGAAATTTTAAAAACATAAAAAATATATTTTTATTTTTTTCATTGAAAATATTTTAGAAAAATAAAAAATATAAAAATAATAAATTTTAATTTTAATACGGGTTCGAATCCTTCTAAAGCCATTTTAAAAACTTTGGTTTATTTTCTCATATTTTATTTATTATTATACTAATATTTTCTAATTATATTTTATTTTAATTATTTAATAATTATTTATATTTCTATTTTTAAAAAGTTAGATACCAAACACATTTTCACTATTTTTATTTTTGGAAATAATTTTCTATCCATACTAACCAAACATGTTTTCTATTTTTTAGAAAACTGAAAATGAAAATAAAAAACAAAAATAGAAAATGTTTTCTAAAACCAAACGGATTCTAAATTTCTAAACCTAAAATCTTAAAATTCTAACCCTAAACTCTAAATTTTAAACCATACCACCTACACCCATAACCTCTAAACTCTGGACTAAAACCCTAAATAATTCTGCTTGTAAAAACTTTATTTTCCAATGTCAGTGTATTGGACAATAATCTTTAATTTATTATATTTTATAAACAAATTAAATTTACTCATTCATTATTTAAACAAACTAACTTAATTTAAACCATACAAAAGTAGTTTTTTTTTAATAAATAGTGAACTACTTCAATAATACTTGAGAACCATAATCCAAACCAATACAATTATTGTGCAACAAAGTCAAAATTTCATCCGGAGGATGGTAATAGTAGCGACACTCTACACTCTCTCCATGTTCTAACTTAGCCAATCCATTGGCTAATCTATTGCTTTACAGAAATGTATGCAGAAAAGAAACCAACCAATCACTTGAATTAGATGTCGATATATGCTGCGATAGAGAAGTACACATACCTTCGAAAGCTTTATCTGCTCAACTTTCAGATTATCCGATTCTATAATAGAGTTCTTTGCTCCAACGCTAGTAGCGCATTTGAACCCCTCATACACTCTTCATAACTCCACTGCCAAGACCGAGCATTCCCTATAAATTTAGAGAATCCAATTAACCATGTTGATTAGTACATGGAACTCCATCGAGAAAAAATCATCAAACTTCTCATGCCGAATTAGCCCCATCCAAGTTGACACTGCAATCAGACAGTGTCGAAGTATGGGGTCGATATCTTCCAGCTCAGCCCCACACCTCGTTGATGTAGAAATATGCCGCCTATATCGCTCATCATTAGTTAACAAAGAATGTTGTTAATTATCAAAGAATTAAGATTAATTATCAAAAGAAAAAATGAATGTTGTTAGCCTTAAAACTCGAGTTTGAGCAACTAGTATGCATTATGTGTATTATCAAAGAATTAAGATTAATTATCGAAAAATCCGATTGTTTGTGTGTTGTAAAGTGCTGACGCAGGAGAATGATAATCCTAAAGATGATGTATGGAAGTCCAATTGGAAATTAAATGTACCTGGTGTTTATGTGGCTTGCTTTGAGAAGAATTTTATGATGAAAGAGTGAGGCGACATCTGACTGATGATGCTCGATGTGGGATTTATAGCGATATGTTGAGGATGTATTGCACGTTCTAAGGGATTCTTCTATAGCGGTGCGTGTTTGGAGGAGATTGATACACCCGGATAGCTTACAGGAGTTCACAGCCTTGGCGATTACGGATTGGTTGTTTATCAATTTACATCGACCGGACCAATTTACCAATCGAGGAACTAATTGGCCTATTCTTTTCTCTATTATTTGCTGGAATCTATGGAGCAGGAGAATCAAAATCATCTTTGATCCTAGTTTTGTAGAGAAAGATTGCATAATTATGAGCAGTCTGGAGGAAATCAAGGAAAATACTGCATTATCTCGATCACTTGGTGGACGATCGGGCCAAAGGCAGAATGGTGTGAATGCTTGTGGGTGAAGGTGGATACAGATGGTGAGAATGAGATGAGTATAGGCGATGGTTACACTTACGCCGCTGCGGGTGGTGTCATATGCTCGGACTAAGGAGAGTGGTTGTTCGTATTCTCTCGCAGTATAAGTAAATGTTCATTATCAAATGGGGAGTTGTGGGCTATTTATGATGGTCTTCCTCATACATGAAGACCTTGCTATCCATGTATTGAACTTGAGTCGGATTCGATTGAGGCGACGAGATGTTTGTCTCGAGCAGATTCGGAAGGAGCGCATAACACCTTAATTGCCGTGATTGATGAGTTGCTAGGACCGACTGGGAGCCGGAGGATAAAATCCGACACATTGGTAGTTAGTCTAATGCAGTGGCTGACCGACTAGCTGGTTGGGTTAGAGGACAGTCGGTATCTGCAAGAATCTTTCACTCTCCACCGGAGCAATTGGTGTACCTTTTACAATAAGATATGCATAGCTCTGCTACTGATGCTTAATTTACTTTGATGTGTACTGTCTAAACAAAAAAATAATAATGAACATATACTATTGGTTTTTTTATTAATATACTATTGGGTATTTACATCAGCATGTTCTAGAAAAATATTATTTTAAAAGATTAATTTAAAATATAATTTTATCATTACACTAATAATTTACCGAGGATACTAACAAGGTTAAACAGGGAGATAAGAATCTACTGACTCGTTTTAAAACCCTAGCGTCGCGAATATTTTTTTCTCTCAAAAGCTCGACTTTTATTCTTTTTCTTTTTATGGTCTAATCGGCGGCGACACTAGTTTAAATATAGTTGTTGTCGTCGAAAATTCATATTTTTTATTTTTATATTTAATTTTATTTGTTTTGTTTTTTTTCACACATCTTAATATGTTTTTCTCTACATCTGTGGTGCGTTTTCTCTACCTTCATGACAAGTCTTTGACTTATGACATGATTTATGAATACTTTTGTAGGTGTTAAGTATTTTTACTATGACCGCTACGGAGCTTGTTTTTTATTCGTGTTTGTAGTTACGAATAGTTTGATCCCTTTTGGGTTGTTTGTTGATGTAATCTGTAGCGAAATGTCAATTTTAGAATCGTGAAAGGTGGTTGTTGGTTTTGAGATTTCATCTAGTTCGTGTTTTGACATCTCCCCATAACTCTTCCTACAATGGACTGTAGAAATTTTCTTTGGTGCAAAGAGAAAATGTTTGATCTGACCGGTGCAGTGTTTATCTTTTTTTTAGATTTATAATTTTTTTGTTATTTTTTATGTTTTAAAATCTCTAGTATGTTATATTTCTACTTTACTTTTGTTTATCACTAAAACTGTTCGGTTGATATGTGAAAATAAATAACAAGGAGCTGAAAATTTTGTATATTGGGCTGGGTTGCTATGAGAAGTTGTATGGATCACTTATTTTAGGTTTTTCTGGCCTGTTTGTAAGAGTTGATATACATAAATGCAAATTGAACGAAGCTCTAAGATTAGAGGTGAGAAAAGAATAATAATCCACGCCCTTCCTACTATTATTATTATTATTATTATTATTATTATTATTATTATTATTATTATAAAAATAATTTCAGTCAATATATTATATCATATGACCGCCAAAAGAAAAGAAAAAGAAATATAGAGGCAGGAGCGCATCTATTTTCTCCACAACTGTAATAGTTTATTGCCAAAGAACAATTGATATACTTTCACCAAAATGGGAACAACATCTATCCCTTTACCCAATTCTGTCTGAATTTAAAAAGCTCGGTTCCAAGACTACTCTACTAAAAGGAAAAGATTGTGATTTGACATATTCGACAATGCATTCAAGACCTTTTATTTCCATTATTCTCCAACTCTTCCCATAGTTTGTCACATGCTAAAATCTTTTTTATTAATTTTATTTTATATAATCCGTTATTTTGATTCGATGTGTTTAAATGAAAGGTTCTGTGTTATGCTTTTATTATTTATTGTGTTATAATTATTCACTATGTAAATTCCGTTATGTTCATATATGTTTTAGTATTTTCATTTTTGAGTCTTATGATTTAGTATATGCCAAATTTCATTTTTTTAAGGAAAAAACTCGAGATCTCTTTTTGGAAGAGCAATATGTCTTGTTATTGCACTCAACTTTTGTTGGTATATATTAATATGCTCGATTAAAAATTTTATTTGATTTGACGAACGGACGTAATGTAGTAAATTAAATAATAAGCCCTGGTTTTTCTTTAATTTGTTTAGTGATATAACCATATACTTCCAGGAGCACTGCTACACCAATACAATTGGAATACTAAATTGGGGAATGTCTAGTTTTATTAGGTAAACACAGCCATCATCGCCTGCTTATTTACTCGCTAGGGCCACATTGAAATGCCTTGCATACATAATATATTCCATTCATTCAACGTGGGGAATAAAGAGTCAACCTTAAATATTCTTAACCAGCCAAACCAACAATTAGGGGTAAGCAAAACTCGACTCGACTCAAAAAATTTTATTTTTTTCAATTTCGAGTTATTCATGTCAAATCTAATAACTCGAAAAAAATTTAATTTCGAGTCGAGTTCAAATTTTCAAATGTTATTCGATTTTTCAATAACTCGAAAGTATCCCTTTAAATTACAGGGGCTAATTGCACATTTAACTCTTGTAATTTTATTTTCAGTTTTATTTCAGTCATGTCTTCTCTTTTTTCTTTTTACCTTTTAATTTTCTTTTCTTTACAATCTGGTCACTTTCCAAATTTATTTTTTATTTTATTTAATGCAATTTTTATTTGTATTTTTTATATTATGTTATTTATTTTATGTTTTTAATTTCCGTATTTAATTTATCACTTTTAATTTCCAGCACTTTTAATTTCCTGCATTTAAATTTTTGCAATTTAATTTACGTATTTTATTTTGTTCGTCCCAATCCGCTTCCGAAATTTTAATTTATGCATTTTATTTTTGTTAATCCGGTCCTTTCCGGATATTTTAATTTACGCATTTATTTTTTCTAAACATTTTCAAAATGTATTCGAAACAAAAAAAATCCCGCCATCAGAAAAAACCCTTATACCTCAAAATTTTAGTTGTTACAACGGTGCGTTTTAAATTTATCAAATATTTTCCTAAACCCTAAACTAAAAAATATATTTTGGGCAACTCTTTTCCTCCTTCCACTATCTTTGGTCTCGCCTTGGCCTTACCTAGATAAGAATGAGGTTTTAACGAGGTCTGTAATTTAATAAAATGACTCGAACTTATATGTATGTAGATCTCATATTATTAGAGAAAGTTGTTTAAATTTGAACCAAAACATACTATAATATTATAAATAGTTACAATTAAGATTTGTACATAAACTCGAAAACTCGACTCGACTCGAACTTGCTAAACTCGACTCGAATCGAACAAATTTCAAATTAAGTTCAAGTTGTAAAATTAGACTCGTCAACTCGAATAACTCGAAATTTTTTGACTCGACTTGACTCGCTCGAACGGTCACCCTACCAACAACAATGGAAAGAAACAAAGCATTCAAATACTCTTAGATTACTCAAGTAAGGTAAGTGATTCGAATTCTAACCATATTCGGATACATTAAATTGAAGTGTTGTAAAAAAGCATTTGGATGTCAATGACTAACAAGCTAAGAAAGAAAGAAAAAAGCAGTAGCGATCGAAGCTTGCACAACTGATCCACTCTTCGAAACAAAGGCAAAGGTGACTCGCCGGCGGCAGCAAATCAATGTGTTGGAGATACCGGAGCCAACAAAGAGAGCTTGAAGAGTTGAGTCCCGGAGCAAGTAATGTGAAAGCATGCAACTGCAGACGCATTGATGATGTAAGGAAAGAGGCAGCATTGGCAAAATGAGTTGGAATTGGTCATGGGGCCAGAGCACTTACAAAATGGGTGGGGTCTGACTTCTGAGGGGTCACTTTACCGTACCAGGTTGAGTCTCAATGGAAAATGTAGTGTTGACTCGGCGTGGGTTGAGTTGAAATGGATGTATGAATCTGGTTTTATGGTTTGGGCATTATTATGGTTATATACATGGGTGAAAACACACAGGACCACCACTAAGGGGCCACTCAGTATTCATTCCTAATTTCAACCTGAAAAAGCCTTCTCCACCGGATCACGCCTCACAAATTTGATTCGACTTAAGATTTGATATTAACTCAAATATGATGGCCCGAAATTTGATCCGAAACTCGAAATAAATTAAATTGAAACCAACCTAATTTTCAATTGAACCGAAATGGACTCGAAACTATTTTCAACCGAACTAAACGGACCCGAGCCGAAAACAACTAGAACCGAAGACAACCAGAAATAAATAAATGGTATTAAAAGAAATAAAGAAAGATGTGATGCGATCAACCGCACAATTCACCAAAAAGTCAAATATATTGGCTTTATAAAGTCATATATAGCGTGTAAAAGACTGAACCAGCCTAAAAACTTGCTTAAATCCGACTGATCTTTCGTTGACCTGAAATCATCCGAACTGAAAATAATTGAACCGATATTAACCAACCCGATATGACCCGAATCACCATAAACCTGAACTAAAACAGAACCAAAATTAAATCTGAACCGTATAATATCTGACCAAAATAAATCGAACCAAACCGAATGACTCATTTGCGCTAATTTCTCAATTAATTTTCATCCATCTGAATTTACGCCACTACTAGGCGGGATTAGACATTTTATTTTGAAATAAAATATTAAAAATAATTTAATAGTTATTTTATTTATTAAATTGCATGACTCTCTTAGTAATTAGCAGATAGTTGATGGTTGATAGGAAATTATATTGGCTGATAGTATATACTTGCATTAGTTGATTTGATTAGCAGATTACATTAGCTGAATGTATAGAAGTGTTTGATAAAATTAGCTGATAGCTGGTAGCTGTTTAATTATTCGAATAAGCAAAATGACATATAAAGACATGATTATATTCGATACTTGTTTAAATAGTTTATTAGTTATTAATATTTTGTATATGTTAATATTAATGAAATAGGATTATTTAATGTTTGTGACATCAATGAAATAGGATTATTTTTTTATCCCGACTTTGTCAAAATAGGAACTGTTTTAGGATGTGGTAGCTGGTAGGCTTCTTATGTTGGAAGCTAGTAGAGGATAAAAAGGGTGGCTCTCTAACATGTCAAATGGCAACTTTCGCCTTCAAACTGGTTTAAAGTCAATACGGATGGAGCTCGAAGATTAGAAAATAGCTTTGCAACTTGTGATGGACCGATGGTGTGATTAGTAAAGACATATAGTTGGTTAATTAAGTGATGATATGTGTTACTTGATTGGAGAAAAAAAATAAATTTATTAAATAAAAATAAATAATTAATTTTTTCAAGAAGGTAATGGCACGTGTTGACACTAATTGAGTGATTAATTTATTTAATTAAATTAAAATTAATATCAAATTGATATAATATGTAATTAACAGGGATCAAATGTGTAATTATATAAAATTTTCTTTAACAGCCACATCATCCATTTAACGGTACTTAACTTCGAGTGACCAGAATTTTACAGATCCAAAAAGTAAGTGACCTTATTGGTCGAATTTGAAAATCGATAACCAAAATTGTATTGGGCGAAAACATAAGTGACCAGTGCAATAGTTAACCCTAATTTTAAAAATAAGTTTTAATTCACATATTTATTATTTATGTTTATGTCAATTTAAATTGTATATAAAAATTATATTTTGAGGATAATAATTTAATTTAATCTATAAATACATATAAAAAATTATTTGATACATACAATCCTGTCTATTTGACTATCATTTGACTTAAAAAAATGTCATTTGTCATAGCTTTAGAGTTTATTATTAAAGTTTAATTTTAGTGTTTAGGGTTTAAGATTATAGTTTATGATTTAGGGTTTAAATAAGTAAGATTGAACAAATTTTAGTTTACACAAACTTGTTAAATTTAAGGTTTATACGTTTAGATTATAGTTTGTGAGTTTAGATGATAGGATTTATTTTTAGGTATAGGGTTTTAAGGTTAAATTTAAATTTTAAATGTTAAGGAATAATTGTGTAATTTTTTACGCATATTGTGTATCAAAATATATTACACACGTAAATATATATTAATTGTGAAATTTTAATAATCTTAATTGGACAAACATTTTTTTCCAAATATCTGGAGAGGGTCGATTAAAAGTTTTTAAAAGTTTTAAGAATCCTAGTAATAATTTCCCCAAGTTTTGGGGGCCATATCCCCCACCGGTACTGATTGTGTTCCTTCCGCCTCTGAGTACGCGACAACTGAGTCTTACATTATCTTGTTTAGCTTCTCTTCTGTCAACTCTCCACCATTCATGAAGCTTAATCATGGTTCCAATCTCAAACTGCAACCAGCCAGTTTCAGCACATGTTAAACGTATGTGAATCACTTTCCTTTCTCTTTTTTATTTCATATACCATTCAAGTTTTCTACTGCTAGATGGTCCTTCCCTAGTCTCTGCTATTCCTCTCTTTGGTTTATGACTTAAAAATCCATGCCTACGAGCTACGACACTAGACTTGTTCTTCTGCTGTGAGTTTCCATCTTCCCTTGATCCGAAAGTCGTGTTTTGCTTTTCATGTTTCTACCAAGATTCTTGTACATGTCTCTGTAATGTTAATTAGAACCTTTCTTTTCCCTGGTTAGTACTGCTACTACTGTTTGATTTGATGGGTTGCACTTGCTTTCCCAGTTGTTTTTTTGGGTTCTTTTTTGCTTTTACAAACTGGCGGAGCACAAAATTTTCTGCTCAAGATCTTGTGTTTTCTTGGTCCTGATTACTTATTCCAGATCTGTTGTTTCAATCATTCAGAGCAACTCTAATGAAGCAGCACTAGAAATTCACCATGAATTTCATCGTATGGCTATTGGCGTCCATGGTCATCTGCAATGGTCTTCCTGCAATTGGACTGAGCACAAACGTTACAGGGAGGCCAAAAGTTGTGAACATCGGTGCTATTTTTTCAATCAAATCTGTCATTGGGAAAGCTGCAAAAGTTGCAATCGATGCGGCCATAGACGATGTAAATTCGCACCCAGATATTCTTCAAGGAACTCAATTACAGCTAAAGTTGAAGGACTCCAATTACAGTGGATTCATGGCGGTAGTGGAAGGTACGTCCTATTTGTTGTTATTATCATGAAGCCTGAAACATTTTCCATGTTTTAGAATTTGTCATTCATTGGTTCGGTTTCATCTTAGCTTTGCTATTCATGGAGAAAGACACCGTTGCCATAATTGGTCCCCAGTCATCTGTGACGGCTCATGTGATTTCCCATATTGCCAATGTTCTGCAAGTCCCTCTGTTGTCATTCTCGTCCACGGATCCTACGTTGTCTCCGATTCAGTTCCCATTCTTTGTGAGGACTTCTCAGAATGATTTATATCAGATGGCTGCCATTGCTGAAATCATAGATCATTACGAGTGGAGAGAGGTGATAGCAATATACGAGGACGACGATCACGGGAGAAATGGGATTGCTGCACTGGGGGACAAACTGGCAGAAAGACGATGCAGGATCACCTACAAAGCGCGTTTAAGTCCAGAGCCGACTCGGGACGAAATCACTGATGTGTTGGTAAAGGTGGCTTTGAGGGAGTCTAGGATTCTTGTTGTACATGTTCCTGGAAGTTGGGGTCTCAAAGTGTTCAGTGTGGCTCAGTATCTAGGAATGTTAGGAAGTGGCTATGTTTGGATTGCTACTAATTGGCTATCTACTGTCCTGGATACAAACTCCCCACTATCACAAGATGCTATGGATAATATTCAAGGAGTCATTACATTGCGGATGTACACACCGGATTCACAGCTCAAGAGGAGATTTGTTTCCAGGTGGAGTAACTTAACCAAAGGAAAACCGGTTGGACTCAACGCTTATAGTCTATATGCCTACGACACAGTGTGGTTGCTAGCTCGTGCTATCAATGAATTTTTCAATCAGGGCGGAAACATTACGTTTTTAAATGATTCTTTATCATCGGTGCTCAGTGGAGGAAACTTGCATCTTGATGCTTTGAGCGTGTTTCAAGGAGGGTACTTGTTACTTGACAACATTTTGAACGTCAATATGAAGGGTGTCACAGGGGATTTCAGGTTTACTAATGATCGTAATCTCATTAATCCTGCATTTGAACTTATCAATGTCATTGGTACCGGCTATAGAAGAATTGGATACTGGTCCAATCATTCCGGCCTATCAATCGCACCTCCAGAAACCCTTTGGGAAAAACCACCTAACCTTTCTAGTGCGAGTCAAACGCTGCACGGTGTTGTTTGGCCTGGACAAACCACACAGAAACCTCGTGGATGGGTGTTCCCGAATAGTGGTAGACATTTGAAGATTGGAGTTCCTCATCGTGTTAGTTACCGTGAATTTGTCTCGGTAAGAGGCCCTGATGCAATTACAGGATACTGCATTGATGTATTCACTGCTGCTCTCAATTTTTTGCCATATGCTGTACCATACAAATTAATTCCCTTCGGGGACGGCCGTACCAATCCAAGTGGTACCGAGCTGGTGCGTCTGATCACAGCAGGGGTAAGTGCCATGAACCAATTCTTTTCACGTGGTTGGTTGCTTCCTTTCATTTGTGATCCTCAAGTTTTCTACATATCATGATTCAGGTTTTTGATGCGGCAATAGGTGACATTGCAATCATCACTAACAGAACAAAGATGGCAGATTTCACACAGCCATATATCGAGTCCGGATTAGTCGTGGTGGCCCCAGTTTGGAGGAAGAATTCTAATGCGTTTGCTTTCCTGAGGCCATTCACAGGAAGGATGTGGGCAGTGACAGCCATCTTTTTCCTGCTGGTGGGAACTGTAGTTTGGATTTTGGAGCATAGGATGAATGATGAGTTCAGAGGCCCCCCGAGACGACAAGTAGTTACTCTTTTATGGTGAGCGGCCGGTAGCGTCCAACTTGCATTACATTTGGTTTTGAATTGAGTAAACCATGATCGATAACTTTGTATTTGAACTTCTTTTGCAGGTTTAGTTTTTCGACTTGGTTCTTCGCCCATAGTAAGTGATACCATACATATGACTGTGATCAGTGTTCTATACATACTAGCCATGGACATACGGTACGTTTAACTTACAAAATTTGTGCTACTTGGTTTTGTTGTATTATCGTCAGGAGAAAATACTGTCAGTGTACTTGGTCGCATAGTTCTTATCATCTGGCTATTTGTGGTTCTCATAATCAACTCTAGCTACACAGCAAGCCTTACCTCAATCCTCACAGTGCAACAGCTTACTTCTCCCATCAAGGGTATCGAAACTTTAGTAGCATCCAAGGATCCCATTGGTTATCAACAGGGATCATTTGCCCGGAATTATTTAATCGACGAACTAAAAATCGATCCTTCACGACTGGTTGCTCTTAATTCCCCCGAAGAATGTGCTAAAGCTTTGAAAGATGGGCCTCACAAGGGTGGTGTGGCTGCAATGGTGGATGACCGTGCTTATATCGAGCTCTTTCTCTCGACCAGATGCGAGTTCAGCATCGTGGGTCGAGAGTTCACCAAAAACGGTTGGGGATTTGTAAGTTGGTTACCCTTTTGCTTTGGTTCTTGTAATTTGTAGGTTTTACTTGCAGAAAATTAACGATATTGTTTGGAGCAGGCCTTTCCACGGGACTCTCCTCTAGCGGTGGACGTGTCAACTGCCATTCTCAAACTCTCGGAAAACGGAGATCTTCAAAGGATCCATGACAAATGGCTGTTAAGACGAGCATGCAGTTATCAAGGTGCAAAGATGGAAGTGGATAGGCTTCAGCTTAAAAGCTTTTGGGGACTATTTTCCATATGCGGATTAGCTTGCTTGATTGCCCTCTTTCTGTATTTCTTGAAGATGATGAGGCAGTTCAGCCGCCACTACTCCGAGGAATCGGAATTTCAAAGCTCACGATCGGCACGCATTCAAACGTTCCTTTCCTTCGCCGATGGAAAGGAAGAGGAGGTTAAGACTAGGTCCAAGAGAAGGCAAATGGAGAGAGTCTCTAATAGGACTGATGATGGATCAAACAGCACCAGCCATTCCATCAGAAAAAATTCAGGTGAATTTACTTCAAACAAAAACATTGGAACTTCTATTGGTAGTAGTGAAGTCTAGGCAATGTTTGTCTTTCATTTTCATATGGTGTACACACATATTGCGTTCAATTTATAAAAGCAACTAAGGCAAATCATGTAAGAATCAATCAGCCACAGCATATAAGTGCCAAGTGCTTATATTGTACTTGTACAGGCTTTCTTTGCTTTCTCTCTACATAAACTTACTTCCAAGGTGGGCCATTGAGTTCTCACTTGCTCTACCAAATATTAACTGATAAAGATATACATTACATACTACGTTGCACTTTGTTATCATTTACATAATTCTAGACTACTAGCAATTGAGATATCGGAACAATTGTCGGTCTTCCGTAGCTATTTATCTTATTCCTAACACTTTTTTGAAAGATAAATTAATGTTTAAATACCATAACCATGGCTTTTAAAGTACTTATGGAAGAATTCCTCTTCCCTGCAGTGCCTGCTAACAACTTTGTATACTTCAATAAAGAGTCTCGGGAATCGACAATCAAAATAACCATAGAACCCTTCTGGAACCGGCCCTACAAGTTCCTGCAGTAAGTAGCCCAGGAAAAATTCTCAACCACAAGCAACTAATAAGTTAATTTTAAGAGGAAATCTGCTAGATTTAGATTCAAACCTGAATTTCTTGGGGAAGCTCTCTATAGTGATGTGATTTGTTCCTCATGACTCGCAACAAATCTCGAACACTGTCAAACTTATAACGACGATAATACCCAATGTCAGCAAGGAATGCATGTTCCATTTTTTCATTCCATTTTCCACCTAGAGCAATTGGTGCAATACTCTCCAATGCTTTCAAGATTTCAGAGTCTGCCATCCTATCTTCTAATTCGACCCTGTCACTAGTCTCCTTGAGAAAAGACAGTCTCATTTCGCAACTCCAAAATAGAGGATGCCGCAACACCTCCAATGCATTTGGCCTGGCAGCAAGTTAGGAATATCTTATAATTATATTATATTGAAATCCAGATGATTAAAGAAAATTTTACTGCACAGCAAGTAACATGTTTATCGCATTTACTGAAAGCCTTCTAAACTTGATGGTGAAAGAAAACAATCATCATACCTCAATTCAGGCTCGGGATTCAATAAATGAGAAATCAAATCCACAGCTTCAGGGATATGGTCCACTAGAAATAGGTTGACGTGGTTGTTGACAACATTGATATCACGTTCAAGATGATTCCCAAACGGATGCCTTCCCCGAGTGATGCAGAAGAAAAGGACACAACCCAAACTAAATAAATCAACTGCACGTGTTTGGCGACCATGAAGAAGTTGTTCAGGTGCTTGCCAACCTGAACTACCACAGCCTGCAATAATTTGCAAATGTCAGACTTTGCGCAAAATAACTAGTTAAAGGTTCCACAGTCAAACTTTTAAAATAGGCAGCAAAGCACATGAAGAAATAATAAGCAGCATTTTCATTGGATGCAAATTCTAGAACATCCAATAATTTGGAAGAACTTAAATTCTAACCCTGGGGCATTGCTAGAAGTGCATCAACTAGCTAAATGCGAAAACCTAAGTAAATAGAATAACTCAGTGCGTATGACTTCCATCAGCCAGCATAGATTTCAAGTGATGAAAATAAATTATGAGACTAACAAATAAAAAACAATAAAGATGCTTGCCACTGGCATGGTGACCCAAGGATGACCTATCCTCAAGAAGGCGCTTGCTAATGCCCATATCAGAAAGCTTTGCACACACTGTTTTATCCTTAATTATTAGCACATTTTGAGGCTTTATGTCTCGATGAATTATTCCCAGATTATGCAAATGAGCAAGACCGGAAACCATATCCCTGTGTAAAGATACAACAAAAGGGGATGAAGCAGATGTTAAACTAAATCAAATCTAGAAGCAAAATAAGGCCTATTGACTTTAGGTGAAAGTTACCAAGGTAAGAGATTAAGATAAAACCAACCTAGGAAATTATCGATCCAAAAGTAATCTAACAAATGTCTTCATTTAACAGCTAATTGTAGCCCACACTAACCTCATCAGTTTTAGGAAAAGTGGTGATGGATGGCCATTTGCTTTCCACAAATTAAGATCTTGCATGACACCTTTCACCAAATCCAGGTGAATTTTATGCTCAATCATTGCACGTGTCACAGGGTCCTTGCTCAGGACTGGGTCTCGAGATGTGTCCGAATAAATTTGAATCAAATCATCCACACTGCATGTGCAACGCTCCAGAGCAAGATACACAAAATCTTGATCATACTCCACTCCATACCATCTAACAATATTCGGATGCCGGTCAGATGCAATGAGATTTTCAATTTCTTTGAAAGCTACATCATGATGAGCTTGGACCAGGCGTTTCACAGCAACTGCTCGACCTTCGTAGAATCCCTCAAGAACAATGGTACCATTGCTTCCTTTTGCAATTTCTGTGCTTGATACAATTAGCTTACCTATTCTACGTCCATCAATGCAACCAATTAGTTTATCAAGGTCCAGCAATATTTTTTTGTCACCACCATCGGGTGAAAATCCATCCTCAATGGAACCATTACTCTTCCCTGATCTTCGGGGTTTCTTCCTCTTGGAGGGTCCAGTGTTTATATTAGCAACAGACTGGCCTTTAAGTGCAGCAAACCTTTTAGCCAAAAGAACATGGTTGATAACAAAGGCCACCAAAATTACGAAAAATAAGATAAAGGACAATATTACTGGATATTTGGCAAAAATGGCCTTGCCATCAGTACGAGGTGCTCTCGGATCATGTCCATCAACTATTCTAGAATCATTATTCTCCAAAGGAAACCGAGGAACACTTATTTCATTATCACTGTCTTGAGAAAAATTCATTAATTTATCAACTTTGGGTGGCAACGGAAACTTAGACTCTGGATCTGCCACTAGAAGCATTTTCCTATTATGATGGTCGTCTGATGTGCTATCAAGCTCGACCGGTGAAGTAGGGGCATTAGGAGCAGGCAATGGGAGCATCGGATCATCATGATGAGAAGTGCTTGTATATTCTGTTGTATCATGCTCCCGAATAACAATACCTTTTGATTGACATGGAAATGGCAAACTAAAGTCACTGCCAATTTCAGGAAACTCATAACTTGAATTCTCGGTAAATGTAACATCCTGGCAAAGCAAAGCAGCCCCAATTTCAGAAACCATCAGACTCCATGAAACCTTGTCTGAGTTGGGATGGAAAGACTGCAGTGTGTAATCAGTCCTTGTGATGTGAAATCGCTGCGGAGCAGTACTAGAAGCTGCAGACTTCAACAGCTCCTTATTATCATTACCGTTATCAGATAAAGGAGTCCCCTTTGTGTCACTCTCCAACATGGATGGAGAATCAGGTGACCTATAAACATGCAGTGTTTCTCCGGTCATAGCATCAACCACGTACACAGTCGTCCTCTTAGAGCCAACAGTGATTGCCCCATCCTCAGATACATGAGGCATGTGTTTGACAAATTCTTCAACAGTCACAGAAAGTTTCTGTAAGTCCAGCAATAAGATAAAGATTAAAATATTACGAAGAGCACAAAATCCACTACAGAAAAGGATATTTTGAGGGACAAATCTACATGTATATCAGAGGGGGGGGAAAGATTGAAGAAGAAAACCTAGCACATACCATTTTATTAGAGCGGGTGACATGCACATAGAGCTCCCAGTCGTCTCCACAATCAATGAAGAAAGAAGGGGTTGGTCGGGAGGCAGCTTCATTGCCATTGTCCAATGTCGGAGGAGCCTGATAGGAAGTGTAAATGGGAGACCCTGAGGCAAATGACCAGATTACTCTCTTTGATGTTTTAGTCCTTAAAACAATGGTACCATCCGTTCTAGCAGCTAATTCTGTTTCTTGCTCACTGTTTCAACCATAGTAAGTATTGAGCAGCTGTAGTAATATTTTAGAAATACAATGCTAACACACACACATATGCATAAATATATAAAGTATATATACATGATTCATATGAATACTGATGGAAGACAGGTTTAAGATATTAGGTGAGACAACCAGGAGGCGGCAGGCCGCCAAAAATGGCAAAATCAAAGATAAACAGGAAATCCTACTGCTACAATTCTAAGCAGCTAGAGGGCAGTCGCATCCCTAGAAAATTTTTTCTATTGATTATCTCAATTCGCAACCCTAAATTTCAAATATAACTCCAAACAGCTTGCAATCCTTACAGAAAATTCGTTCCCTGATTCTAAACCCGTATTCTAAAAGCATTTAAACAATCAAATTGGTCCCGTAAGAAATGAAAAGTAAAATATGACTCACGAGAGAGACAAGAGCGATCTTCCCCCGACTCTCAGGACTCCGGAGCGGTGGGCGTCCGGCACGTGAATAGCGATGGGCGTGGAGAAAGCAGAGGGTAAGAGCAACAAGAAACAGAAGAAAAGCAACCTCATTGGAATGGTGAGATTGGTTGACATTAAACGGAATTTGATACGACTAGCATGAGTAATTTAATTTTATGGGTGGCCAAGGTTAGGTTTGGTTACTTAAAGACCAAGACAAAGAGATGTTTTGGTCGGGAAGATTCCAAGCTTCTGCCGGGGCTGCAATTTAAGGATCTCCGACTGCCTGGTTTTTTCCTTGCTTTGCTTTTTGGGGTTGTGTAAATTGTAAAAGTCTTGGCCTTTGCTTCATTCTAAGCTAATTTTCATACCTTATTCAAAGTTGCTTAATTAATTTATACACGAATACTAGAGTTTGTGTTTCCTGTTCAACCTGTCAAAGACAAGGGCAAGCTATTTAAATCCCGCCCACCATTTGGTATTTGTGGGTGTCAGCACAAGAATACCGCTTGGGGGGGGGGGGGGGATGAAAAAGACCCAATGGAGCAGAGAAACAAAATCCAGATACAAATGCCTCTGCAGATTGTTGATGAAGGCTAGGGATTGTCTTAAAATAAAATTTAATAAAAAGTCAATTCCTCATGAACAAACGATAGTTCTAAGACAACCTTCAAATCAAGTGTAAAAGATATATATATCAGCAATGTTTGATGATTAATGGATAATTGATAGTTGATAGATTATGTTAATTAATTTGTATACTGATTGTATAAGAATGTTTGGTAAAATAAACTGACGATGAATAATTAAATAAATAAAATAATATATAAGAACATAATTATATTCAATATTTATTTGGATAATTTATTATTTACTAATATTTGGTATGTATTAAATTATATATATAAAGTTTTTAACATATGTTTATTCAAATATAGATTATTTGGATAATTCTCTTTTGTAATTGTTTATCAAAACGAGTCTGTACAACTTGTATATCTAATTCTCTAAATTGAAAAAACTGCTTCTAAAAGCTTTTTTAAATTTAAAGAATTAATCACAATCGATTGTTACAATTCTCTATTTAGCAATTAAATAAGTGAATATAAATGGTCAATTTTTTAAAAACAAGTTATTCTTCTAATTTTAACTTTAAACTCTATTTACCAAATAAATCATCATCTCTATCTATGGTGACCACTCTATCGTTACTTTAATAATATTTCTTCTTTTTCTAGTTTTCCAAAATCTTTCACAAACTTAAATATTAAAAAATGTCTCAAAAGTACAAATTCCAAGGTCTCATGACTGATATCTTTCTAATTGATGTAGGTTGGTACAACTCTTAGGATCAATCTAATCCTGCTAAAAGAGGCGTATATGTCACTTGTTCAACATCATTGTTTGCGCAAGCGTGAAATGGCCTAATTATAGTTCTTGCTTTATCATCAAGTGGCCACCGGGTGGTGGAATAATTAAACAAATTCCTCTCTAAAATTCTGATCTCATGTCGTCCCGAGCTTTCTCCCCTTCCCAACCCTGGGGATGGACTGTGGAGTGCTAAAGAGACAATGTACGTCTTAAAAGTTTTAAATTATATTATATTTTTTATTAATAATTTAATTTTGTATTCCTTAAAATTTTATAATTTTATTTTTTATATTTTTAATATAAATTTTTAATACTTCGCACCTCTCACATAAAATTTTATGTTCGTTCTTGACCCACACCAACTTCTAATCTTAACCTCTTTATTACTTCAACATAATTCTTTTCTCTTTTACCCCTCACATAACTCTTGGATCTCGAAACTTCGAGTGTTCGGGTCATACTAATTTTAACAGGGACTATTACATTGAAATGAATAGCAGGCTGCTGGAGCCTGGAGCTATTACATTAATTTTTACATACAAATTGCATGCAGCTCCTGCAGAACCGCAACAAATACAAACAAGGCTTAGTTCTTTGCTTTACTTGATAAAACATATTCTTAATTCTTGGCTAACTGCTCATCTATCACTTCGCTATATATATGTGTAAAAGAATAAGAGAGAAAAAATATTTATCAATTTCTAATTTCAACCATATAGTATGATATGAACTAATGGGTGTAATCTTTTCTTCATTAGGTCAAGATCCACATGTAGATTGTTGACCAAGACGTGAGTGCTAAAGCACAGGTCAAGTATGTCCACAGGAAGAGGACCGAACACTCGTCTTGACCCACATTAAAGAGCTGGGTCATGGTACCGATATTCATGGCAGGTGGCAGAGTGAACTGAACCATGAGAACGAAGTGGAAGAGAGGGTCGGAAGGTAGGAAGCCAAGGTTCCCGGCTGCTTTAACAACGCAAATTCCGACGACCGGTAGTATAATGAATCGGACACACACCACTCCCACGATAGCCATCGGCTTGATCGTCGACGATCGCGAACCTTGTATCAAGTTGGCTCCTAGAATGAGCGTGATACAGGGGATCGTTGCGTCCCTGCATGAATGAAAGTACTTTCACTACTTGGTTACCAACGTGCCAATATAGGATGAGCAAATTATTAAGGGACAAGGCCGCATACCCTAACAGTTTAACCGAGTCTTGGATTACCCGTAGCGGAGCCCCGGGACCAATTATGAGGTTTCTCAGCCAGACGATCGTGCCGAAGATGAAACCCAAAATCTGATTGATCAAGTAGAGGAAATTGTATTAGCATTAGGAAATGTGATAAAAATTAACACAAAAAACATTATACATGTATGGAAAACTTACTGCACCAAGCGTTGGCGGTGCCATGAGCTCTTCCAAAATCGTATGAAGAAATCCTGCAACTTTAACCCACAACGATGAACTCTCTTTTGGGTTCGGGCTAGTGTCTTGGGGTATATTCTGCAATTGCAGTCATTTCAAAGGCCAATAAGGTCAGCCATTTAGTGGTGTTTTATATGTACCATATGACCAGAACCAAAACATAAACTGTTTTGTTCCGAGGGACCACTACTTACCACTACTATGGCCACTTGCTCTTGACTTTCTCCTTTTAGAAGATGAGTTTCGGGTGTGGCATCCAAGTTCTTGTTGGCTTGTTTCGAAGCGAATTTCTCAGCTGCTTCAAGTGCTCTCAATTTCAAAGATGATGCTTTTATCAACTGGAAACTGATAGTCCAAATGTAGAAACCACCTAGCTGCATTGATTGATCACAGTAATTAAACAACTAATTCCTGCAGCCAAACGCTTATTGTACATTAAAATTGAGATTGAAACATGAGGTATCACATTACCGCCATGGAGAAAGATGCATACGAAAGTCCAACCGCGCTGCAAACGTTACGCTCCCCAAATGGGCTTCCGTCCTCATTACAGATTGCTGGAACGATTATGAGGAGAAGATTTCCCAAGTTCCCTAACTCACAAGAATTCATTTTTAGTACAGAATAGTTAAAGAGGGACTTAAAGATTAAAGCTGTGTGCCAAAATCAATCTCACCAGATGAACACATAGTAATGATAAGACCCTCTAGATACGGTTTCGGTTTGAGTATCTTAACCATGATCCACCCCAGAATTCCTCCCACTAGAAAGGTGAGCCCAATGTTTACAGGCATAAACCACCTGTGAATGTGATAATCAAATCAACCATGTTCAAACAAAGCCACACATATATGTATATATGCAGAGACAGAGAGAGAAGAGTAGAGTATCTTACCATGAAATAATGTCTTGAAACGTGACAGTCTTGGCAAGACTTGCAAACATGAGCGAGGGGGTAAACACGACGAACACAATCTGCGTTAAATTACAGAACATAATATATATGTATGTATGTAGATATTAGAGTTTCAGCAACATATATGCAGAACAAAAGGCAGTGGTGCATTCAGGGAAACAAAGAGTTTAAGTAATCAGTACCCTATTTAAGGATCGGCGGGTGTCTTCTGGGAGAAGTTTGCAGTAATCAGATGCCAAGAAAGCACCCAACAAACTGATCAAAAGCACTTGCAAGATTGGCATGCTAGCCGCCTCAAACAATGTCCAGAAACCCATGTTTTCGGATTTTGGAAACTATAAGACAGAAAATGCAAATTTGGCTTCTCCAAAAATGTATATTCTTCCTGTATGTATTATGAATATGTTGATGAGAATTATTTCTAGCGCCCACTGGAATATGTTGAACACCCCAAGCTAAGAGGAATCAAAAGCCTGGGAAGTGAATGGAGACAAAACCAAAGTTGGAGGGGCCTAATATAATGATAAAAGTAAAAAACGTGAATGAATGTGTATAAATATGTGGTTATGGTAGAGGAGGATGGCAGGGAAGAAAGGCTGGGTAATCCGGAGTTGGAATATACATGCATGTAAAATGAGTGGGTCAGGTCAGGTCAGGTCAGGCTTCTGTTGTATTTATAGAGTTGGGGTTGATGATTGAATTAGCAGAGGAATAGGAGTTTTGGTCATTGGCATCATGGCTTGCGGGATGCCTTTGCCTTGCCCTTGATTAATGTGAATCACCAGATTTTGTGAAGGACCAGGTCAGAGTCGGGCACCTTTTGTTTTTTTAGGGCTTTTAGGCTAGCTGGCATGTCATACACGTTCCAATTAGTGCTAATCTCTGACCTATGTTTGGACGTTTATAGTAAACAAATTTGAAAATTAATTGAATTTGATTTTTACAATACAAAAATAAGTATTTTATATTAAAAATAATAAAATAATTTAAAATATTATATATAAGTTATTTTTTATCTACTTGAAAAAATAAAAATTTGAGAATATTATTAAGAGAACCTTTTTTTATTCCCTGTCCTCCACATTGCAGTTGGACTTGGAGGAACCTGTTGCATTGATAACTACAAATTAATTTACTGAATCAAACCTAACTAAACCATATATACTCATAAGCCATAATTGTAATCTAGCTAGACTAACGTTGGCCCCCAAATTCATAGCAGATCAATGCAAGTTCAACTTGACTCGGATTCTTTTTCCTATATATTTTAGGTAAAAAAATAACTTTTCAATTTCTCTCAAAGTGTAATAATAGTAATATATTTGGGTTGACCAAAATCAACGAAATTATTTTTTTTTCCAACAAGAAGCTTTTGTTTCCAATGTTGCCAAAATTCCTATGAAATTATTCTGATTTTTTTGTGTGTGTTTGTAATTTTAGTTTTAGTATTTATAAATTTGAGAAAAATAGAGAAGATCATTCCGTTGGAAATACAGTGCTTTCAATAATTGATCGATCAAGAACCCAACAAGTGGTCCAAGTAAAAAAGTGGATAGCATTCATTCTCAGTGACTCGGGTTCTATTGCTTTGTCTGCATGATGTATATATTGTCAAAGGGTTAAGAATACCTATAAACAGATATTACATTATAATGCAAGAACAACCACCACTAGCTAGTGCTTATTGAATTGAGTAGCTTGCAAACAACTCGAGAACATTTTTATAAAGTCTTTTATGATTTTTTGGGTTACTTTTTGGTTTTAAATTTCCAAAACGTTTTGTATTTTTTGATAATTAAAAATTTTAATTTGTATTAATAAGAAATTAAATTATAATAATGGGTATTTCCTTTTTCTTTTATTATTACTTTATGTATAAAGTAGAAAAGGGAAAAAGTCTTCAGTTTCCACTTTCCAAATAAAGAAATATGATTGAAAGTTAAAACCCCGAAATTTCTAAGACATTATCTCTGTTGAGTTTGATTGAGCTCGAATTCCTTCAACCGATTGCTTGCCAAGTGGTGGAGAAGTTGATTTTTGGGTGATAATGGTGGGAAGTAAAAATTGGAATAATTGCACAAGAATTTATAGTGGTTCAAGCTTCTAACAAGCTCTACATCCACTACCTTGACTCCCCACTAAGATTTCCCAAATCCACTAAGATTTTTTGCCCTTTTAACAAGGCTTAAGAGGCAACCTTTACAACATATACTCAATTACTAAGTCTAGCATCTAAAGCTTACAATCCAAGTTTTGGGAATCCTCTCAAACAAAAGAAATAAAGCAAACAATAAATCCTCTCTACAAGGTAGATGTTTGCACTCTTTAAGCACTCACCCAAATCCTAAAACACTTGAGCATACATTGACAATTAAGCTCACAAGTGTTGTCTATACAAAGAATGAGAATTAAAAGCCCTAAGACAATTTTGGCATCATAATGTTGTTGACAATTGAAGCATTAGTTGTTGATGAAGCTTGAAGGGTCCTTTTATAGTCTCAATTGAGTTATTAGCCGCTGAAGACCGTTGGGATTGATTTGGAGTTGTTGGAGGCTTTATTTCCCGCAATAAATGTAGTTATGGTGTTGTCCGTATCATTACGCGGGTAGACGTGTCGGTACGGGAACTAGTCGTTATGCTCTTTTTGGCTACGCGTATCGGTACGCCTTGGTCCATTTCGGTACGCCGTATCGAAACACCATGGACCGTATCGGTACAACCTGCAATTCAAATAGCCGTTGGAGTGATTGAAAACAGAATTGGTACGCGTACAAGCATATCGAAACGATCCTACCCGTATCGGTATGCCAAGCCTGTACCGGTACAATTTTTCGGTTTTGAAAAATCATTGTAGCTTGAAACCCTTAGCTGTAATGAAACGGGTTATACCGTATCGGTACGCCTGTGTTGAAAACAACATTTTGGCTACTTAAAAACGTTTAAAACATTTCCAAAACCTCTCAAAAATTTCTCAAACTTATTTTCAAGTTGTTTGGACTTAAAACCATTTTTGAACCCTTTTTAAAACTATTTTTCAATTATTATATCAAAACATAAATCCTAACACTCTCATTTGTTGTTTATCGAATATTGTTGAAAAAATAAAAAGATTCTCACACTCGAATATCAACTTCATCTCTAACTCGGGCATGAGAGGTTCGTTTATTTATCTCCTCAGACCTCACATTTTTTTTGAATTTCTATGTTTATATTAAGCTCTAATAGTATCACTAGATTTTACTTATATTAAAAAAATAAGGTAAAAATTTGGCGAGTTTAACGAACAACGAGTTAAGTCGAGCAACGAGATTTTTTAACGAGTCGAGCAAAATTTTATCGAGCTTAACGAGCAATGATATTTTTTAACGAGCATGAGCCAAACACTACTCAACTCTCAATCGACTCGCTCGATAAACACCCCTAACCACCACCTTCTTCAATCTTAGAAAGTTGTTAAAATTTCTCAAGGTATTCCGACCACCGAATATAGTGACTATCTACCCAAGTGATGAATTGTCGTCCACCATTCCTTCCCATTTTCCACTCAACGGTAAAATATAAAATAAAATATATGAATTAATAGAAAGAAAAAAAACTTTGATACATAGGCCATGTAAAATTTATTTTATATGTGTCTTTTAGTTTTAGGGATTATAATTTTATTTTAGAGTTAAAATTTAAGGTTTAAGTTGTAAGGTTTATAATTTAAGTTTAGTGTTTAGAATTTAGGGTACTGGGGATTAAGATGCAGGTTTAGATTTTTAGGGTTAGGATTAGAAATTTAAGAATTGAGTTTTATAGTGTAAATATACATGTTTGTGTAAAATTAATTTTACACGACCTGTATATTAAAATTTTACCCTAATAGAAATAAAGAAAAACATCCTTAAACGTTAATTAACTGGCATATATCAGGACCATTTTACTCCTAACCAAGCCTACAAATGATTTTTCTTCATGTAATTCATTCAAAAAGGAATACGTGTCGTGCATTTTGCAGCTCCCCGCGTCCAATTGATCCATGGAATTGTTACACTTTATTTTTTTGTGACATTCATGTTCTTCAGGGCTTTGTCCTGATTAATCTGAATCGACTCACGTCGCATATTTTAATATGGTAGGTGAGTCTTTCAGCGAAATTTATTTGCATATATAAGCCTTCGAACTCGAAACTTGCTTAAGCGATATTAAACTGCTTATCACTTTGACCAAACCGTTAATAAAATTATTAAACTTTGATTTGCAAGTTGCAGTTATAATAATTTGGTGCTGATGGAATCCCTTAGCTCACAGCTTGGAATTTATTCATAATGTCAACTCACACTACTAGAGATGCAAACCCAAACCTAAACACCAACACCACATGTATTGAAGCACACTTGAATAAAATTGAAGCAATAATTTAATAAATACAAATTATTTTTAGTTAATTTTAATTTTAAATATATAATACATCCAATATTTTAATGTCTTTATTTCAATATCGATGTCGTGTCTAACGCTAATTATATATATTTAAAACTCAAAATCTATGGCTAATGTTATGTAATTAACGTATGTCGCAGTCGCCGCCGTATCTAATTACAAGTTACACTTGCTTAGAAAAGAAAGGGAAAAAATAGTACTATTTGTTTTGAGTTAAATAAGGACTAGTCTCTAACTGTGAATTGAATTCTTTAGTTATTTTATTTTATTTTATAATTTGGTGTTAAATTGAGATTGGCGTCAACTCTTGTGGTTTCGTTTTCACTGATCCAATCCAGCAATAGCAGTCTCCTCCGTCATGCTTGTCGGCTGCTTCAAATAAAAGGACGCCAATTATTCGCAATCCACGTCATGATGTTTGTATTTGGTAAGCTGGGAAGCTGGTATAACCAATTACCACTGCCATTTATCAAAGATGAAAAATAATAAATCGGTCCCAGCTACCGGCAATTCTATTCTTTAATTCTTTTTAAAAGTATTTTTTCGGACTGAAAATAATGCAGAATAGACATTTTTTTTCATCCAAAAATTTTAAGTTTGTTTAAAAAATATTTTTTAAAACTCGAAATTTACAACTTTTAACTTTTTTAAAAATATTTTTAAATAAAATTACTTATTTATTATCGTTTATATCATCAATTCTTTTATAATTTTAAAAATAAAATCTAAAATAGACATATTTATGTATAAGCATTTTAGTTTTAGGGGTTAAGGATTTAATTTAGGGTTTAAGGGTTAGGAGTTTAAGTTTTACGATTTTGAATTTAAGGTTAATGTTTAGAATTTAAGGTTAGTGTTTAGAATTTGAGTTCTATAGAACTAAGGTTAAAAATTTAAAATTTAAGTTTTATAATATAGATATATACCATTGTGTAAAATTAATTTTATATAATTTGTGTATCAAAATTTTACTCATATTTTCACTGTTGTGTTGATAATAAAAGCCAATTATTAGTATGAAAATTCTCTTTGATAGAGCTCAATTAAATTGGGCGAATGTTGAGGATGTTGGGTTTCCACATCACCCCAGGCTCAGCCAGCTCTTTACCTTTTGGGCTTATTCTGTCATGCTTATTGTCTGCATAGTTTTTTTTGATAAAATATATAAATGGTCACTAAATTATCTTTAAAAATATAAAATGGTCATCAAACTTTCAAATGTTATATAATGAGCATTAAATTTTAATTTTTGTTAGTGTACTTTATTTTTTTGCACTTACAGTTTACAAGCACAGATAGACCATGCCAATATGCCATCGCCCTCTTTTTTTTAAAAGGGTGCCATCTGAGCTTTTATTAAGGCAAAATAAAGTACAGCTGTTAAACAACTAAAAAGGAGAAAAAAACATAGAAAATTAAATAAGAGAAAAAAAATGAAACCAAACAATGTCTTGATTAACCACCGCTAAGAAACCATGTATCACGAATTAAGAGAGAGGCAAAAAATCACAGATTTGCCTTAACAAGACCCAAATCTCAACTAAGGTGGGTCGATCCATCGTCTATCACAGGCCGCCGACGAACAGACTAAAGGAGGCGCGTCTTCGATCCAAAACCCGTCCTCAATCATATTTCTTCCCACCATCGTCATTGCATGCGCAGTCCAATTCCCATTTCGGCCAACATAGAGGAATCTACAGCTTCGAAATCTTTGGGAAAAGATTTTGCATCCAATTCTTTTCAGGTTTGATCATTAGTTTTTGAATCACAGTCCGGGAATCGCTTTCCACCAGAACATCTCTACACCCAATATCTTTCCCAAATTGAAGACCCTGACACATGGCCAAAGTTTCTGCTTCAAAAGCCGATCGCACATGAGAATTAGCATAGTGAGCAGCTCCCAATATATAACCTTCATTATCTCTAATGATCAAACCTGAAAAGAATTTGTTCTCAACAGGTATAAAGCTAGCATCGACATTAATTTTCACCTTCGAGACAGGAGGGGGTTTCCAATGAATGGCTGCACGAATATTCAAATGCTCGAGTTTGGTAAAAGTGGATCTGAGCTCAGCATCATAGCCTTTAATAAAGGTTACTAATTCAGGAAGATTTGGACTGCATTCTCACGTATCATTTTGTTTCTAGCGAACTAAATTTCCCAAATAGCAATAAAAATCTCAGAATATCTATTTGGACTGAAGTATTGTAGTATCCATTGTAGCCACTGATTGAACTGGTAATTACATACTGTGTGTGGCCAATTGAAACTCAGGGCTATTCATATTCTTTTTGCAAATTTACAACCATAGCTAACATGAGAAGTGCTCTCTTCATAAACATGGCATCGGTGACACACGGGGGACTGGGCAACCTTCTTAACATATAAATTCTGCATAGTTGGTAGATAGTTTCAGCTATATTTTCATATCATAATCTTTATTTTTGATGGGCAATTAAGTCTAAATTGCATGATAGAAAGAAGCATGAGTAGACATATAATTAACCATAGACAAAAGAAACTTGTAGGCACTGCGCACAGAATAAATTTCAGAAAACTCACCCGTCCAGCATAGTTTATCTTGTTGATCTGTAGTAGAAAGTCGAATATATAGTATGGCTGTAGCATCTTCAGTGTTAAAAGCTGAAAAGATGAGATCACTATTCCCGAATTGTCCATCAAGAGACAATAACTCCGAGACTCTGTGTAAGCATTGGAGCATCGGAGAAAAAACCTTCCTACAAGGTTGCACGGGTAATCAGTAATCATTCCATATATTAATGGAATTTTCATTCCCAACTGAACAGCTTAGGCCAAGTTCTAGGAGTCCCTTAGAACACCAAATACTTCGTCAAACATATGAAGGATTCGAAGGAAATCTGTAGAGTATGATACTTAGATATCAAAATTCTGGATACTAGCGAGCAGCGACGGAAGCAAGCATTAAGGGACCGGTGGGGGCCACAGCCCCCCAAAATTTTGAAAAATTTAAATTTTGTATTTAAATTTTTTGAAAATTTCAATTCCCCCAAAATTTTAAGAATTCATACTAAGCTTAAAAATTTGAATATTTTTAATTAAAATCTCTCTCAATTTTTTTAAATTTTTTGTTAAATCTCTTAAAATTATTAAAATTTTAGTTAAACACTCATTTTTTTTTTGAAAATTTTCGTTCAATCCTCCAAAAAAATTTAAAAATTTGAGTTGCCCCCCAAACTTTTACTCCACGTTTCGCCACTGCTAGCGAGTCAGGATTCTGTATAAGACCCCTGTTTTGCAAGTAAGGCAATATTAATTTGCCTAAATCTAAGGCAATATTAATTTGCCTAAATCTCTTAACCCTAATTTACCCATATCTTTAGGTTGACACAGATGCTCCCATTTACACCAGTGAATTTCTTTCTTTCTTTCTTTCTTTCTTTTTTTTATCGTTTTTTGCCACCAAAATTGAGCAAAAATAGCTTCCAACTCTGTACAGAAGGTCTTTAGAAAAAGAAGACAAGACATGGCAAAGACCGGGACTGATTATAAGACTGCTTTTATAAGGACTTCCTTACCTCCCGTTGATAGCACACGAGCACTCTGATTCTGAATCTGCTTTAAACATCTATCTTTTAAACTCGATAGGGACCGCTTCATATTTCGACCAACCGTAGAGGGCAATTCCAAATATTTCTCAAGACTGTTTTGACTTGTAACCCCAATAATTCTGTACATATCCTGTTTGTTATTATCAATTATATTAGAGCTAAAAAAGACTTGATTTCACAAAATTAATTTTTTTGGCCAGAACAAACTGAATACTTTTGAAGCACGCTCTGAATACGCATAGCCCCTACAGAAGTAGCCTCGCCAAAGAGGAGGCTATCGTTCGCAAAAGAACAAATAGGAAATAAGGGGAGCTCTTTTGTTAATGCGTACCCCTACTGTGAAAGAATTAACAAGAGCTATACGCAGCAATGATGACAAGCCTTTACTGCAAACAAGGAACAAGTAAGGACTGATTGGGTCTCTTTGACGCAAACCTCTACTCGATCTCCCACACGATCATTAGCAACCACAGAATATGTCATTGCAGAAATACATCGCATGATATTATTATTCCATTTCTCATCAAAACCCATCTTTCGTAGCATTTGCTCCAAAAATAACCATTCTACTCGATCATATGCCTTGCTCATGTCGAGTTTAAGAGCAAAATTCCCTTTTCGACCAATTCTCATATTCTTCAAAGAGTGCAAAATTTCATATGCAGCAATGATATTGTTCGTAATAAGTCATTCCCGTAGAAACGCACTCTGCGCCTTATCAATACAAAAAGGAAGAACTGATTGCATTCGGTTAGCAAGCATTTTTGAAATGATTTTATATAAAACATTACAAAGAGCTATAGGCCGAAATTGGGACATATGATTAGCATTCTGTACTTTAGGGATCAAGACTATATGAGTAGAATTAAAAGCCTCGAAAGATTGGTTACCGCTAATCATGTCGATGCAAAATTTGCCAACATCTGCTCTAATTATATTCCAGAATTTTTGATAAAATGTCGCACCGAGACTATCCTCACCAGATGTTTTCAAAGGCCCCATAGATCGAACATCTTGATGATCCTCTTCCAAAAAAAGTCTTGTAACAGTTCTCGGTTCATAGATGAGGAAATACACGAGTCCACACCTGATAAAATCTCGGACGCATCCTTAATTCCATCAGAGGTGAATAAAGTCTAGAAATACTCTGTAGCAACCCAAAAAATATCCTCATCAGCATCAACAATAGCATCATTACCATCATTCACGGTGAGGATTTTCTTCTTACGGTGTCGATGAGATGCATGGCGATGGAAAAAATTAGTGTTTTTGTCACCTGAGCGTAGCCAGTTTGCTCTTGCTCTCTGTTCCCAGTACAGTTCCTCTTGGTCAGCCTCTAAATTCAAAGCTAATTTGACCTCTGTAATCTCGGCTAGTATATCATCTGTTGGATAAGCATCATTAAGGTCTTGAAGGCGTCGCTTTAAATCTACATTAGTAATATTCTTTTCTTTTTTTTTTAATACGTCGAAACCGTAGTTCCAACCCATGACTGAGGCTATGAAGCCGATCTAAAATTGACCCAGAACTATTCTGCCACAAGGTTTTAACCTCTGCCTCACAAGAACTCTCAAGTAACCATGAGGCTTCAAACCAAAAATGTGAAATACGAAAAGAGTGTGCTCGACCATCAGTAGTGATCAGAAAAAGCATGTGTGAGGTTACAAAGATGAAAATATGGGAACAAATTTCACCAGTCTAGATCAGTCGCACTACGATCTAATCGTTCTCTAATATTATTGTTTTCAAAACGTCCTTTTTCCCAAGTAAACCAAGGCCCAGAAAATCCAACATCTTCTAAATTACATTCGGCCAAAACTGTAATCACTCATTTTTGTCCTGGTTTTAGTATTTTTAGTATTGTTGTAATAGTAATATTATTAATATAAAATTAATAAAAAAATAAAAAATAATAATAATTAAAAAAAAGGAAAAAATGCGTGGAGCATGTTGCTCCACGTCACCCCAAATATCCCAACCCCTTTTGATTTTGCCTATAAATAGGCAGGGGCAATTGAAATTGAGAATGAATGAATCGGTCATGGGTTGCCAAATAAGGGAGCTTAGGCTCCCGGCTAGCCCAGGACCGGGACAGTGTCCTCGGTCCTAACCGGTTCGATCGGGGTCTTATTTCGGATCTGATCTAGTTAAATTTTTTGGAGAGGTCGTGGTAGATCTCGGTGGGGTTCAGTCGAGGTTCGTCATTCGAACTCCTAGTTAGGTATATTTTCTTTCCTTTTTATTTATGTTGTAATTTTTATGATTTAATGAAGTAGTAGTTAATTTAAAATTGTGTTTTTAATTTGGATGTTTATCTATGATTTAGATTAGTATGTTTTAAATTTATGTTTTATATTAATATTTTATTTATGTTAGATTTATTTTTATTTATGAGTTAGATTAATATTTATGTATGTATGTTTTAGATTAGTATTTTATTTATGTTAGATTTGTTTTTATTTGTGTGTTAAAATTAATAGTTATGTATGTATGTTTTAGATTAGTATTTTATTTATGTTATATTAGTATTTTATTATGTTAGTATTTATTTATATTTTTATCGCAATGTATTTATTTATATTTGCCATGTTTTTTTAAGTTTGCATAACGAACATATATTTTGTCAATGCGGCGCCCTTTTATTCAAGTGTAAACGGGGCCAGTATCTGGCGTAGTGATAGTGGTTGTGCGTTTACTCTCGAATAACGGGGCCTTTAAAATCTACTCGCATTTATAACCGAATTTTAATCTAATCGTCACTTTAATCCGGAAAGTCTAATATTAATAAAGCGGTAATTATTAAAGTACCAATTTTGGGCGGTGTGGGGATGGTAATCCTTCCTCATCCGTAACTGACTCCCGAACCCGATATTTCAAAATCTCTGGTTTTTTACGGTGTCCGGTCCACCTTGAGTGGCCGGTGGCGACTCCATTTTTAAATAAAACACGGGTTTTATAAAATCCCACGCGGAAGAAAATATTTTTCAAAAATAGAAAACACCTCATTTTTAGCGAAAAAAACATCGCTACAGATGGCGACTCCGCTGGGGAAATTTTTGTTTTTCAAAAACAAATGAGAGTCGAGCTTTTTCAAATAATTACCGTTTTATTAATATCAAAAATTCCGGATTAAAGTGACTATTAAATTAACATTCGGTTACAATTGCGCGTTTATTTTAACGCATTTAAAATTTGGCACATAAACCCATTTTTTTAAGTGGGGGGAAAACGCTAATGCTTTCGTGGAGATATCGTTCTCCCGTATGGGCCTAGCAAGTACCTTCGGGGCTCGAGTACCTTATACTTTCGTGAGGATATCGTTCCTTCGTATGGATATAAGCGAATGGGTCCCCCTGAATTGAACCTGGTTGAAAGAAGCCTATAATGGGTGATGACCGGGGGCCTTGCTACTCTTAGTAGAGGACAACAATGACAATTCGAGTACCTCTTAACACCAAAACTGCATATAGTGAGCCGTAAGAGCCAACCCTTTAGAGCCATGTGAAACTCTGCCCAATTAGTGGTCACCCTATTTAGGCTCTGGTGCCTTATTTCTTGTTTATGTACAATTTTTATTATTACTCTATTTTTCATTTGTTTGGTACTAACTCGTTTCATTTTATTCTCATCGCATTGATTTCACCTGCATCATGGCACAACATCATCACAATCTTAATTTTGCATTGCATCGATTTAGGACACATTTTGCGTGCATTCATTTTCAGAATAATAAAACTAATCATCGGGTTGCCCCATTAAATACAACGAAGATGGTCGATCTAGCACCTTACAAAAGTTTGGTCTTGGGGCATGTCCAAAAGCACCCCCACATATTTTACAAACATTATGCCTCTAACAAGGCCTCAGTCCGGGGGCATTCTTTGCCAAGGTCCAGCCTTCATTGTCGAGTCAAACTCTTTCATCTTTGACCACAGTCTGTAAAATTGCACCCAATCCAAAAAAATAATAATAATGAACTGTCATGAACCAACACAATTTATAAACCCAACTTAGGGGGGAACAAAATGTGCACCAGAGTTTCAAATTTGCTACAAGAATATTCTCAGACGATGGCATAAAATGAACAAAATTTTGGGGCATACACCCTAATGAAAATGAGTCCAAAGATGTTCGAAGCCGAAGGAGGTTGGGGCACCGTCACATACAAAAGACCAAGATCCTGACGAGACCAGTGAGGAGTCAGGGGTATCTTATTGAGGGCAAAAAAAATCATATCACATTCATGCATTTAGATTGCATTCATCTTGCATTAAACCATTTTTGCATACGTCATACATTTAGATTAAACAAATGGCTAAAAACAGATGGTTCTTGGGATAGTTGGTTATAATTGCGCGTTTATTCTAACGCATTTAAAATATGGCATATAAACCCGTCTTTTTAAGTGGGGGGAAAACGCTAATGCTTTCGTGGAGATATCGTTCTCCCGTATGGGTCTAGCTAGTACCTTTGGGGCTCGAGTACCTTATGCTTTCGTAAGGATATTGTTCCTTCGTACGGGCATAAGCGAATGGGTCCTCCTGAATTGAACTCGGTTGAAAGGAGCCTATAATGGGTGATGATCGGGGGCCTTGCTACTCTTAGTAGAGGACAGTGAGGACAATTCGGGTACCTTCTAAAACCAAAACTGCATGTAGAGAACACAAAGAAACCCACCCTGTTAGAGCCATGCGGATAACCTAGGTGTCTTAGATGGAATGTAAATAGGATTGCCTTGTTTGCTTATCGCATTTAATTTGCCCTTTTATTACGTACTTATCATTTTTGTCCGGTACTGACTTGTTTTCTTTTGCTGCTTTTTTTGCATATCATCGCATTCGCATTACACAGGGGCATTGATTCCCGAGTGATTTCTCCCATAATAGAAGATTGTTCATGATGGACCAAAGGTTCATTGACCTGAAGGAAGGGGGTCCAATTCCAGAGTTCTATCCCAAGACTAGGACGGTGATGTAGAAGAAGAACCATTCAAGGACACGAGCAGATTGATGGCAAAGTGTCAATCCTGGTGACAAACAAGATGAAATACAAGAACTAAAGAAACAGATGTCCGAGATGATGGACCGGATGAATGCCATGATGAAAGGCAAGCAGCATGTCAAACTCGGAAAAGATTCGGTCGGGGAGCAGAATGTGGAACAGAATGGTCAGAATGTCAAAACAAACAACATCGTTAAATATGACAAATCGAATCCCTTTGTGATCAATCTCAAAAAGCAGACAAGTAGCATATCGGGGGAAGATACCCAGGGAATAGAGGCAAAAACAGGGGAAGTTCGAGAATCTAATGACATCGGAAGACATTATCCAATACCCATGAGATACACCGAGTTACTTCCGTTGCTTGTCGAAAGGAACCTTATCATACCAATGAAGTCTGTACCAAGAAAACCTCCTTATCCGAAAGATTACAACGATGTGGTATGCAGTGCAGCTACCACATAGGCGATTCGAGTCATCACACTGAAAATTGTAGGGCCACGAAGGGACGAGTTCGAGATCTTATCGAATGGGAATTTTGGGTTTCAAGACGGACAACCCCGATTCTTCACCAGCCCGATCGTTGCCCGGGGCAAAGTCGAAGGAAGGTCAATACCCCAGCTCAAGGTTCAGGTAACACAGAAGTAGGTCACTCAAGCGGGATAAAGTTAGGAGTCAAGAATAAAAGTGTCTCAGAAGATGAACTTGCACATAAGCGCGACCAGCTCGAGCATGAGAGGCACAATCTTAGCATGAAATCAAAGAATGTACAAGACAGTACCGAAGCTGCACTTTGAATTCAAGAATTTGGTGCAGGTGACACCGCGGAAGAGTGGGTCAATGGTATGATTCAGGTGAGAACGGGTTGAGCGCTGGAAGCGTAAATGCAAGAATAGTAAGAATAAAGTCGATCATTATCACGAAGGTCGGAAGAAGCCGAGGGCCAACGCGACATTCTCCAAAATGAGTTGGAAAGCAGTCTGGCCATGGAAGATATCCTGAAATCAAGTCTACACCAGGAAAGGAATGAATTACAAGCCTTTCAAATGGAAAACGCAGCACTCAAAGAACAGATAGTGAGGCTCGAGACTGCTTTACATACCAGTGAGATCCGTGCTGGGGCAATGACCGTTAAGCTACAAAAGGCTGAGTAAACAATACAGGAGAAAGACCGGGATATGAAGATGGTTACGACTCAAGCCCGACAAGTAGCTCAACAGGTAGCAGATTTAGCCGATGCAGCAGCACCAATAAGCCAGAATATAGATCCAGCATTGGACCGCGAAGGAAAACTGACGAGACTATTGAATGAGGTCAAGACATTAAGTGCCAGGGCTCACCGCTATCTGTAAAACCCTAATACCAGATGTAATGAAACCTCTTGGTCTGAATGAAAGATATCCTATAGGGACAAATCATTTGCGGAATCAATGCTTTATTGCATTCATGCATTGCATTTGCATCACATTTTCTTTGCATTGTTTTATCATCGCATGGCACTTCATCATTTAATACATGGGGTTCGATGGCAGAATTAATCGGAAAATGGAACGAATTGAAGAGTCGAAGCTTGACCAGTTAGAAGAAAGAATCGAGAAAGAGCTTAAGAAGAAAGAGAAGATAAATGTTTTCAATACGAGGGAACTCTGCCTAGTCCCTGATTTGGTCATTCCTCCGGATTTCAAGGTTCCCGGATTTGCGCAGTATGACGAAACCAGCTGCCAGAAGATTCACTTAACCATGTTTTGTAGAAAAATGGAAGGGTACATGAAGAACGAAGAATTGTTGATCCACCATTTCCATGATAGCCTGACGGGACCAGCAGCAGTGTGGTATAACCGTTTGAACAGAAACCAAGTTAGGTCATGGGGTGACCTCGCTAATGCCTTTTTGGATCAATACAAATATGCTTTAGATTTAGCACCCTGTCAACAGTTTCTTCAGAATGAGAAAATAAGACCAAGTGAAAGCTTCAGGGAATATGCATTAAGATGGCGATGTCTGGCGACCCAAGTCCAACCCCCTATAGCGGAAGAAGAGTTGACTCCCTTGTTCCATGCAACGCTTCCCTCTCCCTTATTCGATGTGATGTTGGAGAAATCGAGAAACAGATTCGAAGATTTCATGACGATTGGAGAGAGGATAGAATATGCAGTCAAAGAAGGAAAATTGGGGTCTAAGTCTAAGGACCGAATCGAAGATAAGATAGATAAGGATGAAGACGTAAATGAATGTCATCTCCAGGGTTCGCGTGGCCGTAAAAGAAGGAGACAGACTGATAAATCGGGGTCATCAAGGAAAATTCCTCGGACAAGCGCAAATTTGGAAGTGTTTGGAATATTTATCTCAGACATTTGGCCTCATCTGGTAGAGGGTCACTATCTTGTTCCTAGGCCGATGAAGAGTGCACCTGATCTGTATGCCCATAGTTTTGACTCGAGTAGCACATGTGAATTCCATATGGGGGCACCGGGGCATCCCACCAGAAAATGTAGACCTCTACTGGAGGAAATCAAAAAGCTGGTCAATGATGGAACCCTGACACAAGAGCTGATCAAGCAGTGGAAGACCAAGGATGAGAAGCAAATCTACATAGTGTTGAAGAAGCCATAGATGTCTCTACATTAAAATACCTTCCTGAAGTAATACAAGGGATCAACTCTATGTGGCCCCCATGTGGCAAAGATCTTTTGTGATGGGGCATGTTTGTTGATTTTTATTTTCAATAAATGACACATTTTGCTTAACATATAATGTTTTTGAAAGCACATAGATATTTTCTCACCGTTGTAGGACGTTGGATATCAATTGCAAGATGTGACATTAGATAGATGTCGTGACAACGATGATGTGTGATCTTCTCCACCAGACTCTGGTCAGCAAAGCGAGATTATTACTCTTTTGATGATATTCAAGGACGAAAAAGCTCTAAATGTCAACCATGTAGAGTTGCTGGAAATTGAAACTCTAGGCATAATCTTCTAGGTAGTAAAGAAAAAATAAACAAAAAAGAAAAAGAAAAAGAAAAGAAAGAAAAAAGAAATGAAAATAAAGAAGAAGAAGATAATAATAATAAGTACTCATCTGTTCGAAACCTAGTAATAGGCTTGTTCGGATAAGAGTATGGAAATCTTGGGGCACTCCGCTGAAGAGATAAGGTGGAGATATATCATCCAATTCAAGAAACCTTAGCTTCATGAGTGATGGTAATATTTTCAAATCGTGACTATGCCGAGTAACTTGGGGCAGTGTTGTTTGCTCCATCGTTGTCCTCAAGACAAAGGACTGTGACGAATTGATTTCCTCAAATAATGATAAAAACAAAAACAAAAAAAGAAGAAAAAAAGAAGAAAAAAGAAAAGAACGAAAATAGGCGATATCATGGGAAAAATTAAGACTCGCACCACCCAGAACTCTATTCCTAGAGTAATATTTCTACGCTCAAGTGGTTATACAAGCCTACCCTTTTGGGGGCGGAGTAGATAATGAGAATTAAGAAAGAGTAGCACTCTGCAGCAACGCGGTAATCATGAGGATGAACCGAGTCACCAGGGAAGACTTCACATCTTTGAATTACCAAGTGATTGAATCTAAGCCACTCTTGCACATGATATCCAGAGCTCCTATGCTGTGTTTTCAAAATCTTGTATGTTAATCTAAATGATACCCTTCAGTGGAACACCAAACAGCAAATTGACAAGTTAAAGCAACAAAAATTTACATGCATTACTTCAGGGGTAAGATCCAGAACACAAGGTTGTGGATACTATGGGAGCCCCTAACCAGAAATGACCTCACAATGCCTAGAATGAAGATGATAACAGAGGTATAGGTGTCAGACAGCTCAAGAACAAGAAGCGAATTCCAGCCACGATGCCTTGTTTGGTTCAGGAAAATGAAGGACGAAACATGACAAGAATGAGCTTACAAAGTGAGGGGAAGGTAAAAAGTAAACAGTGAGTCTCCAAAGAATTAAAGCACAGAGATCGATGAATGGTGTCCGTCAAGAGGCAATAAGAAGATTGAGGTTAAGAAGCATTTCGCTCACCCCGATGATGAAATTAACAAATACTCAGAATGTTGGGTCAAAAGAACTGGAAGATAGCCGAGCACGATCGAATGGGGCAATGCAGAACAGAAAGAATAGTAAGAATCTCTGCACACGCATGATATGATGTTTGTTGGTGAAGCAGACAGAGACCCCGAAGAAGAAAGGCGGGTGCTCGTGCAAAAGAACAAGAGCTGATGCCCATTGAGCAAAATTTGACAGAAATGAAGATCAAAATTGAGCATACCGCAAAAGGAAAGGAAATAGAGAAATCAGAAGAATGACTTTTCAGGACATAAGATTAACAAAGAAAAAAAGAAAAAGAGGAGAAAGAAAGCACAACATTATATGCATCATATAGATATGGGCATGTCAATTTTACTTGTTCCTAAACAGGTATTTGAAGAATTATCGAAGAATTTACCAAAGTCTCGAAAGAACCACAACCATGGCGGCGTGATATCCAGATGTTAAATCCTTCGGGTCATCGATAAGTCCTTTGGGCACGATGTTAAGTCCTTCAGGCCACCAATAAGTCTTTGGAGCATGGTGATAAGTCCTTCGGGCCATCAGTAAGTCCCGGGCATGATGCGCAAAGATATCAGCGTGAGTCCCCATAGAACAATAGCCATATCGGCGTCGGATCCGGGATATTAAATCCTCCGAGTCATCGATAAGTCCGCCGGGCACGATGTTAAGTCCTTCGGGCCACCAATAAGTCTTTTGAGCATGGTGATAAGTCCGCCGGGCCATCGGTAAGTCATTCGGGCATGATGCGGCAAAGATATCGGCGTGAGTCCCCATAGAACAATAGCCATAGCGGCGTCAGATCCAGATGTTAAATCCCGGGTCATCGATAAGTCCTTCGGGCACGATGTTAAGTCGCCGGGCCACCAATAAGTCTTTCGAGCGTGGTGATAAGTCCTTCGGGCCATCGGTAAGTCCCGGGCATGATGTGGCAGCATATCGGCGTGAGTCCCCATAGAACAAAGCCATGTCGGCGTCGAGATCCGATGTTAAATCTTTCGGGTCATCGATAAGTCCCGGGCACGATGTTAAGTCCCGGGCCATCGCGAAGTCTTTCGGCGTGGTGTTAAATCCGGGTCATCGGTAAGTCCGCCGGGCATGATGTGGCAAAGCATATCGGCGTGAGTCCCCATAGAACAACAGCCATGTCGGCGTCGAGATCCGATATTAAATCCCGGGTCATCGGTAAGTCCCGGGCATGATGTTAAGTCTTTCGGGCCATCGAAGTAAGTCTTTCGAGCGTGGTGTTAAATCCTTCGGGTCATCAGTAAGTCCTTCGGGCATGATGTGGCAGCATATCAGTGTGAGTCCCCATAGAACAACAGCCATGTCGGCGTCAGATCCAGATGTTAAATCCTTCGGGTCATCGATAAGTCCTTTGGGCACGATGTTAAGTCCTTCGGGCCACCAATAAGTCTTTTGAGCGTGGTGTTAAATCCTTCGGGTCATCAGTAAGTCCTTCGGGCATGATGCGACAGTATATCAGCGTGAGTCCCCATAGAACAATAGCCATGTCGGCGTCAGATCCAGATATTAAATCCTTCGGGTCATCAGTAAGTCCTTCGGGCACGATGTTAAGTCCTTCGGGCCATCAATAAGTCTTTCGAGCATGATGATAAGTCCTTCGGGCCATCAGTAAGTCCTTCGGGCATGATGCGGCAGTCTTAGTAGCGTAGGTCCAAAAATGGAAACAGCCTCGTAAAAAAAACCTGCATTTTCAAGCCCCAGTAAAAGGTTCCATAGAGAGAGAACCCTAAACCCAGAATCTCAAAAGGAACTCCCAGTCGGAAGAATCCATCAGCGACGCAGAAGGTTTTATATAGGAGAAAACAGCGTTGAAGGCGAAGAGTTCTATATAGGAAGGACTCCAAGCTACATCGTCTCAAAATGAAAAGTTCTATATAGGAAGGACTGACGGCTCCAGGGTTTGAAGACTAGCAGTTCTATATAGGAGGAACTCCCAGTCAGAAAAATTCATCAACGGCGCAAAAAGTTTTATAGGAGAAACCAGCGTTGAAGACGAAGAGTTCTATATAGGAAGGACTCCAAGCTTTACAGTCTCGAAGTGAAGGGTTCTATATAGGAAGAGCCTGCAGCTCCAAGATCGGAAGGTGACGAAGCTCTATATAGGAAGAACTTACGAGCCTGAAGATTCAGCCAAGGAAGAGCGGAGATGTCCAAAAGAACACGTTTTTCCAATGCTACAAACAGGGAAGTCTGATAAAAATGAGTGCTTATGAATCTTTGCTTTGTTTCCCATTCCATGAGAACAAGCAAAGAGGGGCAACTGTAATCACTCATTTTTACTTGTAAATACATATTAGTGTTGCATGTATATTTATTATATTATGTGTTTATTGTTTGCATGAGTATTACTAATATATATAAGGTATGGTGTGCATGTATATTATAAGCTATATATGTATACATATTAATGATATATGTGTGTCGCGTATGTATCTAGAGTACGAGCGTATTTGTTTAGTGTATATAGATGTTATGTTAATTATGTGTAGGATTATATATACGTATGCTAGAATGTTATATTAATTAATGTTTGTATAATATAAGTATACGTTTGCGTATGTATGTGTATTGCTATACTAATGGGCTGATAAAATGAAATAAAAAATTAAATATATTAAACCCAAATAAAAATTACAGTCCAAGTCCAGTTACAAATAGTTACAAGGCCCAAACCCAAATCCTATCTAATTACAACTGTGTGTGCAGGTGGCTGTGGGCCGTTGGATCAAGATCTGATCCAACGGCCACAATACAACCAAGAAGTCAAAAATATCTGCCAGCCGCGTGTTCCACACGTATGGACCGTTCGAGTGCCACGCGCGGACGCTTTAATGTCCCACGCGCGCGTAAGATCCACGCGTTCTGACTCCTCGACTGCGGAGCTCCACGTGGCAAGATCTGGAGCCGTTTCATCAAATTGAGGCTTCATCCAGGCCGTTCGTCCTTCAAGCCATCTCGACCGTTAGATCAGATCTGATCTAACGGCCGAGAACGCGTCTGGCCGCTGGCAGAACACCCATACCGCCACCATGTCGATATTCAACCACCGTGCTCAGAACATGCCAAAGACAACAAGCAATAAGTTTGTCAGTCCAGATATGAAAAAGCAAGATGCAACTTGCACCCAAAACAAAGACAAGGATATATACGAAACAGAGATCTAATAACAAAGGAGAATAGAGATCTTGTAACAAAAAAAACCAAAAGTTGTAACCAGACAAGTGATAATCGAAAGACAGTCTAGTGGTAAACACTTGTTACTTTCTCTTACTTATTTTTTTACATGCATATACGAAAGAAGAAAACAGAAACAAAAAGAAGAGAGTCGTCTTACCATCGCTGTTTGTAGGTCTTCCCTTCCTTAGTGATAAGCCTTTCGGCTTCTCCAAGCCTGATATGGTGAACTAAAGGGAGGGGAAGACCCCTGGTAGTTTTGTTTTGGTTTAAAAAATATTTTTTTTCGCTTCGTATTTTCTAGATCTAGGGCAAATAAGGGTGTATCATCTGAATCCAACCACAGATTCATGTTGAGGATAAAAAGGGGGTTATTTTGGTGTGTTTTGGAAGTTCACCGGCGCTGGTTAGCGGCGGCCGGCGACGGAGAATACGGCGGCCGGCCGCCGAATTCTGGGTTTCATGGGATAGTTGAGAGAGAATGAAGAACAGATGGTTCTTGCAAAATCAGAAGAATGAAACAAATGGCTAAAAACTTGATTTCGGCCTAAAAAGAGGGTTTATATAATTGTTATTATTTCGTTAAATGGGAAAATCACATACTTAACCATCCCGCGTTTTCAATATTTTCGTTTTTGTCTTGCCGCATGGTATAATTACAATCCCAGTCCCCCTGATATTTCAAAATCTTGTAATCCATTCCCTAAATTACACTGATTCAGATTTTAAATGGTAAAATTACCCCTTTAACCATCCCGCGTTTTTAAACTTTTCATTTTGGGTCTGCCCCTTGGTCTAATTACAGTTTTGATCCTTTTAGGTTTTGTTTGTTTCGCAATTTCGTCCCTAAATTACATATTATTGTTCTTTAATTTCTGCCACTGACTTTTATTTTTCTTTCATTTTAGTCATGTATTCTTTGTAAATATTCATGTTCATATTATAATCGTATATGTTGATATTCTATTATTTTACGTCCCTAGTATATGACTCATATTTTATGTTTATATGTATATGTGTGTTAAACTTATAATAGTCATGTTTTTTTATCCAATTATTCGTATTAAAGCATGTTATGTTCTATTTGACTCGTAAACGGCATTGTTCTTGTATTTTTGTACATATGTTTTCTTGGCTTTTAGGTTACGTATTTTAGGCATTGTTCTTGTATTTTTATAATATATTGTTCCATATATGTTGAAATATGTTTTATTACTAGCATATATGTCTTTTTGAAATATTTGTTTATCTATATACGTAATTTTTCCTGCATTGTTATTATGACTTGTTAAAGTCGTTTTTATCTATTATTTAGAATAATGTGTATATATGCATGTTTTAGTCTAGAATATCATTTATGTTAGATTAGTATTCTGTTATGTCAATATTTATTACATTTAAATATTTTGCCATGTTTTATATTTTTGCCACTAAGATTGCATATGATTTATAACTTGTTAATGCGGTGTCCTTTTATCCGAGCGTAAACGGGGCCAGTATCAGGCGTAGTGATAGTGGTTGGGCGTTTACTCTCGGATAACGGGACCCTTAAAATTAATTCGCAATTATGACCGAATTTTAAAATAATCGTCACTCTAATCCGAAAAATCCAATATTAATAAAGCGGTAATTATTAAAGTACCAATTTTTGGGCGGTGTGGGGGTGCTAATCCTTCCCCATCCGTAACCGACTCCCGAACCCAATCTTTTTGAATCTCTGGTTTTATGGTGTCCGACCTACCTAAGTGGCCGGTGGCAACTCCAATTTTTTAAAAATGCGGTTTCTTTTAAAACCCCATGGAATAAATATTTTATATCAAAGAAATCACAAACACCTTTCAAAAACACTTCAAAAAGCCTCGTTTTTATTTTAGCGATAAGAAAAAGACATCGCTACAATGGTCCGTTTCATTTCTATATCAAATAAATCTTTACCATCATGAAAATCATCAGGGCGAAATTAGGGGTTGGCAGGGATCATGGTCTATCTAAAAAAATAAAAGCCCTTCTAAAAATGTTAAAATTAAAAGTTAATATACGATTAAATTACATTTTAGTTTCTCTTAAATGATGAAAGCGTGAATTAATCCTAAAAATCACAAAAATTTACGATTCAACTTGGCCCACCAGGAAATCCACCCTTGAAATTTATGAGCGTTTTCTCATATTAAAGTATTATGAAATCTTAATTGCCAAACAAAGGTACTTCTATTCTTAATCCTAGAAATAAGGTTGTTTACCTAAATAAATATAGGGTAAAGTACAAAAATGGTCACTAAACTATCCCTAAAATTACAAATTGGTCACCAAAATTTCAAAAATTACATAATGGTCATTGGACTTTAGTTTTTATTACAAAATGGTCACTAAGCCGTTAACTGTCGTTAACTGGGAGACGTAGCAGTTATGAAAATATGTATAATAACATATTTAATCCTCAATATTTACACATTCAATCAATTTAGACATCAATAATGAGTGTTAAATTGAGAATAAATTGATTAAATGTGTCAATATAGAGGATTAAATGTTATATTATTCAAATTTATGTAACTATCACGCCACCCAATTAACGATAGTTAACGGCTCAATGACCATTTTGTAACAAAAACTAAAGTTTAATGCCTATTATGTAACATTGAAAGTTTGATGACCATTTTGTATTTTTAGAGATAGTTTAGTGACCATTTGTGAACTTTACCCATAAATAAACATTAGAGTAAATTATACTCGAGATTAATTTTGTTTTTCAATTTGTCTTATTTTTGGGATTTATTTTAAAAAATTATTTTTCAGTCACTTTTATTATCATTTTATTACATTTTGGTCACTGAGTCGTTAATTCACATTAGTTTGATGACGTGATATGTTAAAAGTGGTAAAATTCTAATTGACTCCTAAAATTTAGATAAAATATTAATTTAACCCTAAACATTAGAAAAAATATTGATTTGACCCCAAAATCCATCCAAGGTTTCCAGCCAAAGACGAAGCTAAGATCAAATATTGGGAAGGGCAAATTACACAAGTTTGAAATATTAGAGACTTATTAAGTATTTAATCTAAAAAATTAGAGGGGGACAAAAGTCTAATTTGACTTAAGTTTAAACTGAAAGAGACCTAAAATGTTATTAGATCAAAAATTAATTTGACTCAGTATACATTTGTTGTTGGGGTGAACAATCAATGCAAGATGGCCAAGAGGGGGGTGAATGGGCAATTTAAAATTTTGGTGGAAGCAATTGGAAAGGTAAGAAAAATTGGGAAACAAAATTTATAGTGGTTCAACCTTCTCAACAAGGTTTACATCCACTATCTTAGCTATCCCCACTAAGGATTTCTCAAATCCACTAGATTTGCTTTCCTTTTGAGGCTAAAGGAGATAACCTTACAACCCCCTTAAGACTTATACCCCACAGTCTTAAGAACCCTCACAAAGAGAAATACAAATAGAGCAAACTAAAAATCCCTCACAAGGTTGATTGTTTGCACAATTCTAGGCTCACTCAAACCCCAACACTTGAATAAAATGGATACAAATGAAATCACTCAAGGGGGTTTACAAGATATTACAATAAAGGCTCAAAGATTGTTGGATGTGTGCTTGAATGCTTTAGACTTGTTGAATTGTTGTTGTTGAAGCTTTAGAGACTTGGTTTTATACCCCTTCATTGATTTCTAGCCGTTTGGGTGGTTGAGATATTGATTATAGCCGCTGGGCTGCTATTCTCCGACGATAAATGTTGTTTGGTGGCCAGTGGTATCGATACTCGTGCTATCATATCGGTACCTGCCATAGAAGAAATAGTCGTTTGCAACAAAGAGGTATCGATACGCGAGAAGCCACATCGATACGGAGTGTAAATTTATAAGGGGTATCGATACGATCCGTACCGTATCGATGCCAGTTTTGCTCAATGGAATCCTGATAAGTTTTGCACAAAAAGTCGTATCGATACGCCTATATAGATATCGGTACGAGTTAACTAATTTTCAAAGTTGTGGTTCCAATAAACTGACAAGGCAACGGTCAAAAATTAAATAAGAAGATTTGGAAAATCTTTAACCCCCGTATCGGTACTCATAAATCTGTACCGATACTCATAAGCAAATTTGGTTACCAGGTTTGAAGGGCGTAATGATACACGCATATCGGTACCCTATAGCATTATGAATAAAATAGTTTTCTAGTAGCTAAAATCTGTACCGATACGGCCTTAGGCGTATCGGTACTCCTGTACCAAATTGGCTATTTTTTAGTGTTAAACACTTAGAAAAACTTTGGGGTTTAATGTTTTGACTTAGAAATTATTTTAAGTTCGAATCCTTGTCAATTTTTGAGTCTTTAAAAGTCTTTAAAATTTTATTTCATTTTACAAAATAGTCCTTGTTATATCAAAATTAAATATAGGTTTATCAATCTCCCCTTTTTGATATAACAAAACAAAAACAAAATTTTAAGTCACTCCCCTTTTTTAAGGCTAAAAGATAGTTTATTTTTTTTTAAAAAAAAGCCGTTTGAAAAATTTATATTTTATATCCTATACTTACTTTTCCCCTCTTTTGTTAAATCAAAATCAGTAGGACAATTAAAGACAAGATATAAAAGCACAATAACTCTAAAGATAAATAAACATTATAGATATTATAAAATTCAAAGCATAATTCAAAGCAACATTAAAATCCAACTTAAACTTAAAAACATGAACCAGAGCATACTAATGTCATAGGAAATCAAATAAAAACAAGGTGCAAAAATTTCAAAAACCTAATAGATAATATGCTATGAGATGAATGAGATGCAAAGCCTAAGAGTCGTCATCATCTTCATCAGCCTCGTCTTCATCTTCCTCGTGATCATCACCAAGAGCATGACCACGCCATTCGGTATGAAACGTGGTAAGGTTCATGTCCATCGAGGTTTGAAGGTTCTCAACGGAGGCAACTCGAGCATTCATGGAAGTAAAACAAGCATCAAGAGAATCAAATCTTGCATCTATGGCGGGCAAATGAGTGTCCAAGGTATCAAACTTCCCATCAAGATAGGCCATGAGAGCATCAAGGGAAGGTTGAGCAACCGGAGCCTTCGAAGAAAATGGAATATTCTTTACGAGATCGACTTGAGCACCACCGAGAAGATCCGCATTGTGAATCCATTCTCCATTGTAGAAAGTGAACTTAGCTCGTCAGAGAGAACGATTATCGATGGAATTGATGAGAGACACTCCAAGATTAAGGGAACAAGGGTGGTATAACAGTTTTGGACAAGGAAGACTAACTTGGCAAACATGATTTGGGCTAGGTTTGGACGTTTTTTCTTACGAAAATAATACCAAGTGATGAGAAGGTGAAGAAACGCTCATGGACATCGAGCACGGTTACGGAGCTACTATAGGTTTGACCAAAAGCATTTTCATCATCTAAACCATCATCACCCATACTCAAAAGTTTGGCAATTTTAGAAGAATCAAGTCGAAATTTCTTTCCCATGAGATAAGACTCAATAGCTATGACCTCGATTTTCTCTCGATTTAAAATACACTGGACATTAGAGTAAAAAATAAGGGCAACATTTTTGTAAAGAATGCCGGGTATACTTAAAAAAGTCATAAATTTCCATTGAGTCATTAAACCGAGATAACGAAAGTTAATTCATCGGAGCACATAAAGGGCATAGAAACAACACTCTCACGATGGATTTTGTAAGATTGAAATTGTTTAAAACGATCTATAGCATTGGAATATTCCAGCTCATTAAAACATTGGATAAAAAGTTGGTTCAGGTTTGATCTTGTACCATTGTTTTCTTGATAGAGATTTGGATTGGCAACAGTAGAACTATGCCCTAAATCTCTTCTAAATCTTTTCTTAGGAGGCATGGTGAAAAACCTGAAAAGTTCAAACCACAAAAATATATGTATCCATAAACTCTAATAATTAGTGGTAATTATATCTAGAAAAACTGGAATCAAAGTTCTTTTGTTGGATATGAAAGGAGTTGATTGAGAAATGAGATTACATATCAACGATTACAAAGTGAAAAAGAAAAAGGAGAGGGGGAGGGGGAGCCACCATTGGAACTTGTCTGCTTATATGTATCCCATGTTGCGATAAGTTTCCCCATGCATCATCAAAGGCTACGGCTATAAAGTATATATATAAATAAAGTCCTGCAATGAACATCAGAATTCAGAACAGTGAAAACCTATTCATGATCTTATTTACATATCATAAAGCAGTTAAAACGGTTCTCTCTAATATAATTTATCCAACTTTTTTACTATATTTTGGTAAAATCAATGTTCAAACAATATATATATATATATAATTCCATTCAAAGGACAGATTTTGTTGGACCTCAGTTCACAATAGCTAGACTGACCCCAATTAAGCTCTTCCCGTGGTATAAGTTAACAAAGAATGGCATGCTGCATAATACCGGGAACTAAGTCATGCTTTATTATCACATCTGCCTCAGCAGTAAGCTTAGCCACGAGAGCTTAAACATGAATAGTGATGGTAAAAAAACTCGAAACTGGCGGGTTCCGACCCGATTTGGTAGGGTCAGATTTTTTTTTGTTAAGTTTTCGGGTCGGGTTTTAAAAAGGTTTGAGTCAGGTCGAGTTTGGGTTCGGGTTTAGGGTAGAAGTTTTCCAACCCACCCCGACCCTATTTATTTATAAATATATATTTATATTTATATTTATATTTATTATATATTATATTTATTAGTGCCTACAAATACCTACCGCCACATGTCAAGACCACATAACCCGCGAGCATAAGCAGGCAACCTGTGGCGAACAAACAAGACTGTGAACGGTATCACACATAGGATACCCAACGATCACGTGACAACACACGTGATCGTTGCAAATGACAACACAAACTTCCCAACAAACACATAGCAACGCATGCAATCGCCCACAAACTATCTAGTATCCTCCACAAACTGAGGCGAACTAAGCAGGACTATGAATGGCATCGCACATAGGATATCCAGCGATCACGTGCGGCGGATGATAATACAAACCTAGAACGTCAAGTCATAGCCAATCCAATCAGCTTGCCACGTTAACCCGGTCACGACACCTGTCCAAATAGTATAAAAAGACACGTGCAACAAGGGAGACGGGGAGAATCATCATCCACACCCAGGAAGCCATACTCGACCTCAGACCTAAAACTACCATCAGAACCACTGTCAGACCACCATCTTCGACCCTTGTTCACTTTGTCAGTCAACAATTGGTGCGGTGAGTGTGCACTGAGTACATGATCTTCAGATTTTTTAGTGGGCCTCAGGGAGATGGGAGGAGAATCATCATCCACACTAGGGGTGTATTCGGTTCGGTTTTTAACAAAATATGAACTGAACCGCAGTCTGCGGTGTTTTAAAAAGAAAACCGAAACCAAATGATAAAAACCGAAATACCAAAAACCAAATTTTGCAGTTCGATTCGGTTAAAAACCACGGTTTTAACGGGTTTTTTTTTCAAATTCAAAAAAATAAGCAAAACACATAGCATATTTTAATTTATCATTATACACTCCAATACCAATTTATTTTGCCATTAAGAACAAGAAAGCACATGTCTTGAGCTCTTGACAAATCTAAGATTTCAAATAAAAATAAATTAAAAAATAACGATGATTACAAAACAGACAATCTATCTAAAAAATAAATCACATAAAATATTCATTTAATTAATATCCACTCAATGATTCTACATCACCAACTTAGAACATAAATATGTAGTCTAATATATTGTTTGATTAAAACCAAACTCAAATATTCAACATAGTAAAACAACTCTTGAATAGTAAATATTATAAAAACATATTCCAATTTGAATCACAATATTCAATCAACTTAATATTATAAAAATATATCCAAATATTCCAAGAAAATGTCTTAAAAACAAATCAAAATATTTCAAGAGACTATCTTTAAAATATATTTGATATGGATCATAATGTATTTTTTAATTCGGGTTGATATGGAATAAAGAGGTTCCATATGGAAAACCTGAAACCGAACCGAATTGAGAAGCTTGAGTTTTAAATCGAACCTCAACATGCAAATCCAAACCGAACTGCATAGCCCGGTTCGAGTCGGTTTTTCAATTTTCTCGGTTTTGTTGCTCACCCCTAATCCACACCCAGGAAGCCATACTCGACCTCAGACCTAAAACTACCATTAGAACCAATGTCAGACCACCATCTTCGACCCTTGTTAGCTTTGTCAGTCAACGATATTTAATATTTTATTAATTTTCTTCGGGTCGGGTTTAATCGGGTTTTTTATTGAAATTTCGGGGTCAGATTCGACTTTTATTATATCAAGTCGGGTTAGGATAAAGATATATAAAGCTCGGATCAAATTCAGGTCAGTCAAAAACCTGCCCCGCCCTGCCCCGTTGCCATCCCTAAACATGAAGATACCATCCTTTAATGACCAATCATAAATACCTTTACGCATTACAATCTCTCCATCCATGATATCTTCATGTTTAAGCTCTCATGGCTAAGATTACTGCTGAGGAAGATGTTATAATAAAGCATGACTTATTTCATCCACCAGGTATTTATGATTATTTATGATTGATCATTAAAGCATGACTTTTTCATCCACCAGGTATTTATGATTGATCATGAAAATAATCATTGTTTCTCACATGTCTTAAACATGAAGAAATGTACAATTTTCTCTTGCTTTCATTTTTTTAAAAAATATATTATTTCATAAATTAGCGGTAGAACTTTAGTTTCAACAAGCAAATTAATTTAAGGATTTAGAGTTAAGAGGTTATGGGTTTAGATTGTATGGCGTAGAATTTAGAGTGCATGGTTTAAATTTAGGGCTTAATGTTTATGGTTTAAAGTTTAGAATTGAGGATTTTAGATTTTAGATTTTAGCCCTGGATTAGGCACGCTTGTGTAAAAAACTTTATATCGCCTGTGCGTGAAATAATTATCATTTTTTAAAAGGATTATTATTCCATATACCGACGGTAGAAACTTTAGTTTCCAGAAGAAAGTTTAGAGTTTTAGTTTATGGTTTAAAGGTTATGATTTTTGATTGTAGGGTATATAATTTAGGGTGTGTGGTTGAACTTTAGGGTTTAATGTTTATGATTTAGCGTTTAGTATTTAGGATTTTAAGGCTAGAGGCTTTAATTTTAATTTTAACCTTGAATTATATAATTTATGTAAAAAAACTTTACATTGCATGGAAAAAAAGTCTTTTGCATTTTCTAATTCAAACAATAAATATATATTTTTTCTAATTAAAGATATGCGAATTCACTATTTCTTATCCCCTCCTTTTTGACCCATTCCACTCTTGTTACAAAATAACATATAGTATGTCTTTTTTTAATTTATTGATTAAAAACAAAAAATAACTTAAAATTATAAAAACAAATGCAAAAAATAACATGTTTTTTAGTCAAAAAATAACATGTTTCCCAAAATACACAAAAATGATTTTTTTAAATAACTAGATGTAAATATGTGTTACTATTTATACACCGACAGTGAAAACTAAAGCTTTCCATAAGCACCTTAGTTTTAAGGTTTAGGGTTACTATTCTATACAATGACGGTGAAAAAATTCTACAGGCATTTCTAAATTCACTTTAAAAACTAAAATTCAAATCCCTAATCCTAAAACTTTAAAACCTAAATTCTAACAATAAACCCCGAAACATAAACTTCTAAACTCTAAACTAAAATCATAAACCTTAAATTAAACCCGCATGTGAAAAACTTTTTTCCCACTAAAAGTACATTGAATATTTTCACTTTTAAAATATAAGAATAAGATTATGAAAATTAAAAGTTAATATATGATAATTTATATTTGGTCTTCCCTTAAATGATAAAATTATGATTTAATCTTAAAAATGGTAAAAATTATATTCTAATATAATGATTAAATTACATTGACTTTTATAAAAATGTATAATTAAATTTGACTCACCAGAAATCCATCCTTGAAAAAGTATTATTTAAAAAAAATTATAAAACATTTTATTTGTATAATGTCTAAGATATTGAGAACCCAACAAATGTCTCAGTAGAAAAGCGGATGATGTTTATCTCAGGAGATATGGGTTTAAACCATTCTGTCTACAAGGTTATGTCCATTGTTAAAGGATTAAAAATATTTATGATACTCACCTTTTGGACTATTAAAAAAAAAGACTTGCAAAGTTTGCCTCAATCAATGCCAGAATGGACGTATTCTTCTGATTTCTGATGTGAACTTACCATTGCCAAGCTATCGGTAAAGGATCACTCACACTTTTTCTTAAAAAAAAAGTAAAAGCAAAGATTGGCTGGCTTGGCTATTTCAAATAAGGAAGGTGAAGTTGGTATAGTATTTATTATATTATATTTACTCATTACACAATATTTGGTATTATTACTTGAAACCAACTGCTTCTGAGGTGGTGAAACCGAGCAGAGGAGTCCAGGTCCGACCTTGTGAAGCTTCTTTCTTTCTTCCAAAATCTACTCTTTCTGTATGTATCTAGTGTTGTATTCGACTCTTGTTTTAAGTTTCGAACGACAAAGTTAAAAATCTTGTCTTTTTCTATTTAGTAATTCACTATTACTACTCTCTACTCACTCTCATCTCAATCCCCTCTATTTCGTTTTGCCTAAGAAGAGGATGCGGTTGTTGCTATGGTGCTGGTTGTGGGGATGGTTAATGGTGGGAGAAAGAGTGATGGGATCAACCGAGGAGAGCTCAGACGAAAGAAATCTTGACAAGACACCTACATGGGCGGTGGCCGGGGTTTGTGCTGTTATCATCATCATTTCTATTCTGTTGGAGATGGTTCTTCACAAACTGGGAACGGTGATCCTTCTTTTCCCTTTTCTTAATCAGTTCACTTCGTTACTTCCATTTCTTCATTCTCCTTCTGCAAAACAATTCCCTATTTTTACTGGAAAGATTGGATTTTGGTTGTGTTGGTATTTCGATGAAAGATGTTCTGATCTTTGTACTTATATTTGTGGCATTCAGTGGTTCACAGAAAGGCACAAGAGAGCTCTTTACGAAGCCTTGGGCAAGGTTAAAGCTGGTAAGTCCAGAATTTTGTGATTAGGAAATTGGTTTATAAAGTTGCTTGTTGGACTAATCTCAAAGTTGTAATAGTAATAAAAAAATAGATGTCATTGTTTGTCAAATTGAAATTTTCAACCTTTCGCACGATTATTGCAGAGCTGATGGTTCTTGGCTTCATTTCGCTGATCCTCACTTTTAGCCAGAGCTATATTTCCAGAATATGTATCCCTACAAACCTTGCGAATACTATGCTGCCTTGCAAATCTGATGGTGAGCAGGACACCAGTGAGAGCAGTGAAGAAGAACACCGTCGAAGACTCTTGTCGATTGCGCATAGAATTCTGTCATCTGGAGCTGAGCCAAATGTTTCTAAATGCAAGCAGGTCAGCCTGGACCGACATTTTTTCATATTGTTATTAAAACAAAGCTCTTAAGGTTCTTGGAAGTCATGTTCTTGCATTTTAAATTCCTGCTAATACGTGTCTTCTCTTGGTTATATTTCTGTATTTTTCTCCCAACTCACTTATTTGGTCATTCTGGAAGGAACTTATGAATTGCTTTTGGATGGCAGTATTAGTTTAAACATAAATTTCCTAAACTGCAACAAACTGGGTTTTTTACAGGATCATGTTCCGCTTATATCGACTGAAGGATTGCATGAATTACACATCCTCATATTCTTTTTGGCAGTCTTTCATGTTTTGTATACCTTTGTTACTATGATGCTTGGGAGACTAAAGGTAACCAAATCATGCCTTATTTGTTTGTGTTTTGCTTGATTCTATATGTAGATACTCGTTTTTTGTTATGAATCTTCTGTCATTAGTACATTGTCATTAAACGATAAGCTGCTTTGAACAGATCCGTGGCTGGAAGGTATGGGAGCAGGAAACTTCGACTCATGACTACGAGTTTTCCAACGGTATGTTTATACACCAAGAAAAGCTTTTTATTGTATGTTATAAAATTAAATCTTCTACTTTCAATCTTAAACTTAATTTCCCAACTTTGCTTCTTACCTCTGGAATCCGACATGGATGCATATGCATGTCTGCACTCTGCAGATCCTTCCAGATTCAGGCTTACTCACGAAACATCTTTCGTTAAAGCCCACACCAGCTTTTGGACTAGGATACCGTTCTTCTTTTACTTTGTAAGTACCTTGTAACTAAAATAGTTGGCCTTTTTTCTATAAGTAGAAGTACAGATGACCAATACTGACCTCAAAATTCGATTCCAACCATTTTGGTTACCGTTCTGGCCATCGAAAAGAAGAAAGCTGGTTCATGTTATAAATAACCGCCTTTTGAAGATGATACACTGATTGATTACCAAATAAAAATGAAATTTTATGTGTGATCCTATTGTTGAATGCAGTGGGGTAGTTGAGTATGTACATCAATGAGAGTCCTATCTTGATCAATTTTGAACTTTTTAGACATTCACTGCAGGGATGCTTCTTTCGACAGTTTTTTAGGTCTGTTGGGAGGGCGGACTACTTGACATTACGGAATGGATTCATCGCTGTGAGTTTCTTTTAACTACAATTCCGTAATCGATATTGGTTCATCTTTTTTTCCCGACTAACCTACATTGTCTTGTAGGTTCATTTAGCTCCCGGAAGTAAGTTTAACTTCCAAAAATATATCAAAAGATCATTAGAGGATGACTTCAAGATTGTTGTAGGAGTAAGGTACTTGCTGCTATATCTCTGCATTACATTGGATGACATTACTTTCTTACTTAATGTGGCTCAACCAAGGTTTATCCTGTGACAGTCCAGTGTTGTGGGCATCTTTTGTGATCTTCATGCTGATAAATGTCAGAGGTGAACTACTTTTTCCTTAAGCCTCTGAGAGTAAAATTTAGCAACTGCAAAAATGCGAACCGAATTAGAAGCCAAATTCTGTTTTCTAATGCAACACATCACATGCATGCTCTTCCAGGGTGGCAAGCATTATTTTGGGGTTCCATAATTCCTGTCATTGTAAGCAATAGTTCTTAGTTCTTAATAACAACACTCCCTTTGTAATTTTATTAGAATATTTCCATGTCCTGATTGCTTCATTGACAACAGATAATCTTAGCGGTCGGGACGAAGCTTCAATCCATTCTGACAAAGATGGCTCTTGAAATTACAGAAAGGCATGCCGTTGTGCAAGGAATACCTCTTGTACAGGGTTCTAACAAATATTTTTGGTTTGGTCGACCGGAATTAGTTCTTCATCTGATTCATTTTGCATTGTTCCAGGTGCTTCAATTGACTCCAGAATATGAAACTAGCTACCCTTTAATACAAAATGAATCTCTTTGTATTGTTGACTTTTTTTTCTAATGGCAGAATGCATTCCAGATCATTTATTTCTTGTGGATCTGGGTAATTAACCGGGCACTACCAACTTATCAACCTCATTCCCACTCATGTATCTCTGTTTTCTATCATTTCTAATCTAACTCTTGTAAATGTGTACTGTTTTTATCATTTGTAATTATGCAGTACTCGTTTGAGCTGAAATCTTGCTTTCATGCTAATTTCAAGCTTGCCATAATAAAGGTTTCTGTGGGGTAAGCTTAAGCTTCAGTAATATTCATAAGTCACCTCAACCTCAGATGCAAGTATGATGATTGTTCCCTGGAATTAACTTTTTCTAGGTTTCTGCAGGGTCGGTGTTTTGTGTTTGTGCAGCTACATCACCCTTCCGCTATACGCCCTAGTAACTCAGGTGCCGTTTCTATTTCCGACACCGATTAAATCAGCTTTCTAGGAACAAATGCTAGCTTTGATTCTATTTGTTTGACATGAGTGATGCTTGTGATGGATACTTGCAGATGGGTTCCGGCATGAAAAAGTCCATCTTTGATGAGCAAACAACCAAGGCGCTTAAGAAGTGGCATTTGGGTGCAAAAGAGAGGCATAGGAAGGGAGGAAAGTCCCCCACTAGAATCACCCTGGGTGGAAGTGCAATCCCTGCTCCCCCTGCACATGCTTCGGGACACACTCTTCATCGAAGCAAAACTACCGGTCACTCTCCGTACGCCTATGAAGATAACATGTCTGATGTTGAAGCTGAATCTTTGTCACCCATGTCGTCGTCCAATTTGATTACAAGTGCGGATTGCGATGAGCAAAGAACTGAAACAAGTGAATCTCAGCATATAAAAGCGGAAAATGAACGTGGTTTCTCCTTTGCCAAGCTTGCTCCATTGAAACAAGGACCATGAAAGAAGCGGGGTAACATGCAGATGCCGTGTGGTGGCAAGGACTTTTTTTAAAATTATTTTGGCATAAAAATATATATAAGAGAGTTTTTTATGTACATAGAATCCTCATATCAGTAACTTCCAATTACATAAAGAACTTTTTGCAAGTTTTTTATATACTGGAAACTCATACCTCCTCTTCATTGTCGCTGCCACCTCCGAACATGGAAGCCATTTTAAAAGCCAGCTTGGCAGCCATCTTTCTCCTTTGGAAATCAGGCATTAACCTCAAGTTGCTGCGAATACTTCCAATCTCAGACATCAATTGTTCCAAATCCTCAAAATCATAATGTGGGCCATCATCTAATTCTGAGGCTGAAGCTCTCTCGGGTTCTCCAGCATTGGGTTCCATTCTATCAATTTTCTCCCCTGAAGCAGAAACTGTTGGAGAAGCATGCGACTCTTCCTTTTCGCATCTGGTTATGCTTCCTTGAACACACTCCATAACACACTTTCCCTCATCAACTGATTTCCCTATATCCAGGAATGTGTTAGCTCCACTTGCAGAAACCCATTCTTCAAACATGTCATCCCCTGGTTCAGCTGAACCCGCAGATAGAACTTCATAGTCAAACTGATAATCAGGTTCCTCTTCCGATGAATCTGGACAGGGACAATAATAATATTTAGCAATTAATTAACCAGGAAGAACTTTTATTAAAAAAATAAACAAGATATCACACATAACCTTCTTTCTCAGGTAGCGTAGGTTCAGTTATCTTATCACCAGATTTCAGAACCATTCCAGGCCACATATGAGCGGAAAGAGCACCAAAAAGGCGTTCAACTCCCTGTAAATCACCATCAACTGACAAACCTGCCAAGAACAGGTTTTCTTTTTTAACATAACCAAAAATAAGTATAAGATCTAACCTGTACATGACCCCTTAAGGTTCATCTTGTGAGTAATTGTCACAGCATTGATAAACTTTCAAAAGAAAAGTTAATATTAGCTGGGTCATGTGGAGAAACATCATGTAACACTTCTCACAATTATACATGTTAACATCTTTTTTATCTGTTTGTAGATAAAATACAATTTATACAGCAAGATGTCATGATTAATACAATTTATCACGACTGCTATTGGAAATTTGGCATTGAAGAATGTTATTCCATATCACTAATTCAGTGTATAGGTAGTGTAGCAACAAAGTGGATATGATTATGCAGAAGCTAGCAAGGGCTTACATCTGTCAAAATCAGCATTAGAAGCACAAGCTTCAATGAACTCAATGTTGTGGTCAATGCACCATTCCAAGCATTTCCTGCAAATGTTTGAGGACGGGTCTTCATCTCCCAGTAAACTGCTTCCTTCATCTTCAGAAATTCCATATAGTGTGAAATCAGATGAAGGGTGAGTAGAAGAATCGGCAAGTTTGAGTAGGCGTTTTGTGTATTCAGCATGGACAGGATGACCTGCAATTCTATCCACTTTGTTTCCGATGCAGAGTAAAATCTCAAAGTTTTGGATATCAGTGTAGGACACCCAATCCTGAAGTGCGGCGAGAGTTGACAACTGCAAGGAGAGAGAGAAAAAAAAGCAAAAAGGAAGGTGAGGTTATAGAACTACATATATACTCATTTATATAGAAAGAGTACTCTAGTTATAAATATGCTGATAAAAGGAAAAAGTTATTGCTGAAGAAATAGAAGGGATTGAACAAGAACTGGCAAAGCTAAGATGCCTACATTAGACATATCAAAAACCATGACCAACGCAGTTGAATGGTCAAATATAGGGAGGGATTGAACTGAAAATCCATCTTGAAGATGAGCCATACACAGAGAAACATCAGCAGAGTAGTATTTGGTATTGATAGTCCAGCTGTTGATGGTAAAGAAATCAATCACCAGAGTTTGATTTTATTTACTCAACAAAAAGAAAAGCCATCTATTGTATAATTAACTTGAACAAACAAACATGTTAAAAGTGAGTAGAAAGAAGGCATTCAGACCCATTGACAACGGCTTGGGAGCTATCATCTTCTTCAAACTCCACAGAGGCAAGCCCTGCATTTTTATTTAAATAATAATAATACTTATCAAATGTGCCAAAACTTATAATAAAATAAGAGCAACCATAACTCATGTTTTTCCAACAAAATAAAAATCAGTAGTATTTGACAGGATTTTACATTTTTTAGTTACAACAATAATAATAATAATAATTAATAACTGTAAAGAACAATTTTTCGAAAGAGGAAACGGGAGTTACGAGAGATTAGTGTGCGCTTGCCGACATTGGGACATCCAACAATGAAAATGGAGGGCCGTTTCCCAGTCTCATCCCGGGCTTCCATTTTAATAGAACCTTCCTTGTTTTCTTCCATCTGTTGTGAAAATATGAGTTATACATAACAAACCTTTGAGATTTTCACTCTCTCCATCTCAAATCCTTAATCTAACGAACTGCCTTAGTCTTGGCCTCTCCATTATCATCGGTGAAAATTTTATATTTATATTTCTATTTACAAAAAAAAAAAAAAAAGTAAAGATTCCCAATAAAAGGACTAAACAAAAATAGAGAGATCAAGATAAGAGAAAAGAAAGGAACCGGATTCATACTTGCATAGCAGAAGAAAAAGCTAGCTTCAATTCAAAGACAAAAAAAAACTCAGAGTTGGAACAAACAACTAAACGGAATACGAAGAAATGACCCTAACACAAGTGTAATTATAAAAAAAAAAAATGTTCTCCACAGCATAAAAGGCAATTTTTAAGGAATCTCAAGTCTTCCGCCAGGATAGCACCTTAACGGAAAAAAAGTGGCTTGATATATTCAGTTAATTAACAACTGGTTTTTCTCAGATTTTGTGTAAATAATATTTAAACAACCAATCCAATTGCTTCTTGTTAACTCTTTCTGTTCTACAGTAATTTGATTCATTTCAGGCCTAAAGTACGAAACTTTAATTTTTGCGGTATGTCATTAAGAAGCATGTCTACAATCTACCAAACTTGAAAGTAGTATGGGGTACCAGCACATGCATGTTTAGACAAATTGTAGTTAGGCTTCGGAGGAAAGAGCTAAAACATAACACAAGAATTGCCACAATCATTATAATGTTGAAAAAGGTTGCACAAGTTGTTGAGATATGGAAGCAACAGAAGACCTCCAATACCGGAAGATTACCACGACATGAGTTATGGCCTACACAAGCAGACATCATAGGACAGCTTCAACTCCTGGCTGCATCAAGTGGTTCTCCTATCGGTACAGGGTGATATAGAAACAGCTTAAGGGGGGGAATAACCAAAATAACAAGAGCATAGCAAACAAGGTTGGCTGTTTATGAGATGATGCTCACTTTCTTGAAAGAGAAAAGAAAAACGCATGAACCATAAATGAAAATCAAGAACTAATATCTAATAAAAGTTCAAGTAATTGAAAACAGCTATTCCTTGACCTTAAATATATATAAACTGTACAGCGAATAAATAGACATCATTAAAAACTCAAGATCAAATTTATCCTTGTTAAACTTAACAGAGAGTAGCCTTCCCCTACATGCCTAAAACCAGATAGTCAGAAAATTAGAGCATAAACTTTTATTCCATAGTCCTAATCAAATTACTGTATCAACTACAATCCTCCTATTGGCACAAACTTTGAATGGATAAAAACACCACAAGAAGTTCGTTCAAAGACTCAGATTCATATAGGCTAATACAATGAAAAACCCAGTCACTAACATCGACTGCTAGAAATGAAAAGTGGATTCAGTATTTGCAAGTTCCTTCCCCTTGTGGCAGCGTCATACTATTAAGTTTGGCTGCAAATGCAAATGAATACGGCCTATGAATTGAGTAGAATTCTTATCGTGCAATTGTGACTGATAAGCTGATTAAATAGAACCCAATGTTACTTAAATAACTTACAGCGAAAAGTAACCAGTTGTTTATTAACTGAATATTACAAGCCACTTTTTTTCTGGTAAAGTGCTATCCCGGAAGACATGGGATTCTTTAAACGACTTGGAACCCGAATAAGGAAAACATGAAGAATTAGAAACTTATATGAGTCCTCACTGCTGAACTATTCAACATTATACTAACAATTTGCAATTAATTCCAGAACTACAAACTAAAGCAAGTAATAAAACAAACCCATAACTGAAAAAACGATTCTGTTAAAGATTAAACGCATAGACATGGTTATTTACATCTAAAACCAAATAAGACATTGATTAGAAACAAAAAAAAAAGTTAATAAAAAAGGAAAGCCCGAAAACCCTTTTATAGAGATGAAGTTATGGATCAGATTTAACAAACAAATTCAACTGAAAGGAACGATCTTTGGGGTAATTAGATGATCAATCAAACACTATGACTATAAGATCAATTGGAGTGAGATCGGAGTACCCGAGTCGTGGAATGATTTGAGGTTTAAGATTACGATCTATGAGCTTTGAAGGAATGTCGAGCGAGAGAAGGAAAGCATCCCAAGACCCAAAGCCAAAGGCAGTCTGGAGGCAAGTAGGAAATTGAAAAGGTTTAGTTCAAAATTTAGCCCCTGAAAGTATACCTTTTTCCAAATTACACCCTAGACTTTTTTTTCCCAGATTACCTCTAAGTTATTATTTTCGTCCCAATTTATGCAGAATAAATACGTGACAAATAAGAATTACATGTACGATCTATTTTTTGAGTTAGCGAATCGGGTCTCAAACCCGGGTTACGAGATTTTATTTTAAAGGTCTAAATTGAGGTTATTAAGTTGGGCCCACTATAATAGGAAAGAAAGTTTAAATTTTAAATAGTGAGGAATGAGATAAAGTTGAGAAAAAAAAGGAAAAAGTAGATAGGAGAAGAGAGGAGAAAAAAGAGAGAAAAAGTTAAGGGGAAGATTCAAACTTCGATCTGCAGAGATTCGGCCATTCGTTGTCAACACCTCCACCTTCATTGTGTTCATCTCATCGAGACTAGTTCGTCGGTACCAGTGGTGTCATCGTCGAAATCGTCGTCGGAGGGGTAAAAGAAAAGAAGTTTTGGGTTGTTGAGTCGAGGGGGTTAGAGTGCTCAGAATGGAAAAAACGAGGTCACCATCGTGCTCACCGACGTCAAGAGAGTTGAAATAAGGCCTTGCAGTCGTCGTCTGGTCACCGAAAGTCGCCGCACGTGCCGTCGCCTACGCATGCGCGACCTCCAACCACGGGTGATGCAACTGCCTATCGAGTCTAGCTGTTGGGCCAATCGTTTGAGCCGGGTTGCTGAGCCGAGCCAGCCTGCTTGTGGACTGAGTCAGTTCTTTAAGCCGCCAGTCGAGCCGAGTCGAGCTGCCGTTGATCGTCGTTGACTTTTTTTAGGAGACCCAACCCGATAGTTTCTTGACGTTCTGAGTCTGGTGGTACAGTCCATTTCTTCAAATTCGAACTTGGTAAGCTATTTTTACGCATTTGACCTTGTAAATTGATTAGGGGTGCATGAAATTAATGTATTTTTGTATTCGTTTTTATGTGAGGATTATTTGGGATCGAATATCGAACCGAGTGGAGTAATCGAGAAGCTTATATGTGGATTTATCGTTATTCTTGAGGTTAGTACACCTCAAACTCCTATTGCTTCATGAGCATCATAAATGTGATTGTTTTGCGTGTTAATATCTACAAAATAAGTTAACGATGAATAAGCATGTGTTCAGACCAGTATTACGAGACTTGGTAAATGTTGAGATGCCTAATGAGCTTGAGAATATTCGAGACTACTATGAGCTTTAGAGACTGTGTAGGATCGTTTGAATATTCGTATAATTATCTGATTGGTTGATTTACATATTGTATTGCTTGAGTGCGTGAAATATGAATTGGCATGTTCGATGGAAATTATACTAAATGGACTGATAATTGGTAATATTTGAATAAATGATCATGAAGCTGGTAATTAATATTAATTAATTAAATGCGTTAGTAAATAAACCTTAATGAATTCCACAAGTTTTAGGGATCGAATAAAGCGTGACAATATCATAATTCAAGGGAATGGTGCCAACCCGTGAATAGGGTATCAGTACGAGCTTTGGCCGTACCGGTACGCGATTGAGGGTCGTATCGATACAAGTCGACCCGTATCGATACTTGTGAAAATGTAGAATTTATAGTAAGCGATATCTATATCGGTACGCATATAAGTACCGGTACCCAAAGGTACCGTATCTATACTCGTGTTCGAGTACCGATACCCACTGAACGGAATAATTTATAATGCTAATAAAAGATGGAAATTTACGTGTGATGATAATGAGATAATTAATGAGGATATTAATGCACACTTTTATAATGTATTAATAAGTTGGTAAACCTAATTGGGTGACTTGATAATTGATAGAGACCATAGTGCTATGGTAATCGTGTCAATGTTGTGTGTTGTATGAAAACTTGTCTGGTTGAGTCACCTTTGATTGATGGGATCCGGATACCCAGTAAGAGAGTGTTGCAACACCATAGTTGGAGATGCCAAATGTACGTTCTTGACGCTGTGTGACACCAGGCCTCATTCGAAGACACTCGATGAGAGATGCCGAATGTAAGTGTACGTTCTCGAGGCTGTATGACATCGTGCCTCATCTAGAGAGAGTGTACGCTCCTGAGGCTGTGTGACATCGAGCCTCACTCAGAGTGTACGTTCCCGAGGCTGTATGACACTGGGTCTCTTTCCAGGTTTGTGGTATGACTTTGTGTGCTTTAGCTCAGATGATCTGGTGTGATCTCGAGTATGGTTAGGCCTTGTGGGCCGGGTATGATTTTTGCTTTGTTGAGAGCATGTGTCTAGGAGGACTAGCTTGTATGCTTATGTTGATGATTAGAATGAAGTATAGTAGAGTAGATGTGTACCACTGAGCTTTGTAAGCTCAGCGCTCGGAATTATTTTTTCTGTGTGTAGGTTGATCGTTAGATTGTGTGCGAGGAGCACTATCAGTACAAGATTCTAGCATATGGAGGTTTTTAGAGTACGATATTTGTGTTTAGTGGGCTATGTATTCATAGGACCTTACGTAGTCGAGTCTGTAATTCTTACTTTTGAAATTATATTAATCAATCGAATGTTCAAATATTTTAAATTAAATTGGAGCTCCTTTGTACCGTTTTGATTATTTATCTATATTTTCAATTGCTAGCTTTAAATATTTTTGAGAAATATCTTGTTGGGGTAAACCCATTTGCGAATTTTATGATTTTTAGTTGGGCTTGAGGCCAAAATGTGACATTCAGGTCGGGGTGTTACATTACACATGACACATTACAATTGAACACGATAATTTTTGGGGAAACTAGGACAGAAATGATAGAATAAGGGGTTAACCGAAAATTTTGGTATAGAGTGAAAAAAATTAATATATTTAAGGAGTTAAATTGTAAATTAAGCGAATTGAATAAATGGGCAAATTTAGGGAAATAATGCCAGTGAAGAAAAAATTAGGAAAATTAAAATAGGATATTGAGAAATTATTTAGAGATTTACAATATTTTTTTACATACGAGATGAACTTGTCGTGTGTTCTTGACAAGTTCCATTGATTAAATTTTTAAATGCACGAGACTCATCAAGATATCATGGCAAGTTTGCTTGATATTAGGATGAAAATGAAAGGAAGGCAAAGTTGATGGCCTGAGTAAAAAGAAAGACAAAGTTAGAGGCTGAATTAAGAATCTGGAGAAGATAGGCGGCTAGTGTCATGATTTTTAGGAATTTATACTCCAGTCCCCAACTTTGCCTTTCTTTTCACTCCAGCCATCAACTTTGCTTTCCTTTTATTTTTCATCCCAAGATCAAGCAAACTTACCATGATTTTTTGAGGAGTCTCATGTATTTAAAACAAATAATCAAAGAAGTTCATCAATATTACGTGATGAGTTCCATAAAAAATCAATTTATTTACAATTTATCGGGATTACCCGTCGAGCTCGCCTTGGACTATATGCCCTATTTCTCTGATTTTTTTTTTCAATTGCATTATTTCCCTAAATTTGTCAAATGAATGATATTAGGTAAGAAGGATTTTCTGGTTTTCCATTTTAATCTCGTAATTAAATTATTAAGGTCCCGTTTGACAAGTAGCGGATAGCTGATTACATTAGCTGATAGATGATTGTATTGGCTGATTTGACTAGCGAATTATATTAGTTGATTGTATAAAAGTGTTGGTAAAATTAACTGATAGCTTATAGCTGTTTGATTATTTAAACAAACAAAATGACATATAAAGACATTGTTATATTCGATACTTGTTTTAATAGTTTATTAGTTATCAAAATTTTGTATCAACTAATATTAATTAGATTATGAAAAATATTTTTTAATATAACATTACTAAACATATTTAAAGGATCTATATATTAATTTGTTATTTATATAATTATTTTTAATACAATTTAATTAATTATTAAATTTAAATACATATATAAACATGTGAGAATAAAAAGAAAAAAAATATTAGCTTACAAATGTCAAAATGTAAATATGTGAGGGTGAAAATTTAAAATAAAAATATTAAATTTAGGTTATTTGGAGATTTTTTTATAATTATTAAGGGTAAAAAGATTTTTATAACTCTAATGTCAAAACCTCTAATTTCAAAAAACTCATATTAGCAGCTTTTTCAAAATTAGAAGTTTCAACCCAATCCGCTATTCACCAAACATCCAAATTAGCAGATTTGACCGGTTCAAACCTCTAATTTTAATTCAAACTTCTAATTCTAGCTCAAATCGTTATTTACCAAAAAATAACCAAGTACAAAATAATATATTAAAAAGTCATATTCGCCTTCTTTTGTTATTAAATTTGTGCAGGTGGAAATTCAGATTTTTTAAAATATATACTTTTTCTTGTTTTTATTATAATGTTAATATTTTAAAAGTAAAAACTTTAAATTGGGTAAGTTGAATTTTCTCAGTAGGGAATTCAGATTTTTTTTCCTTTTTCTGTTCTTAAATGTAGGAGAAATTATACCATAGCATGTCCTATCACATCATTTATGGTCTCAACTAATAAAAATTATTCATTTTATTAATTTTTTTTCATATTATCTTTTTATCAAGTGAATTTTCGTATGGTAAAAAATATTTTTTTAAATTTGATTTACAATAAATATGAGTGAATTTGGTAAAAAGATGACATAAAAAATTAATGAAATAGATGGTTTTTATTGGTTGAGACCATAAATAACGTGGCAGGACATGCCTATAATATCTTTTGATGTCCTGAGAAATTATATCATAAGCATGTCCCACCGCGTCATTTATGGTCTCAACCAATAAAAACTACTCATTTTATTAATTTTTTTCTATATTATCTTTTTACCAAGTGAATCTTCGTCTAACAAAAAATTATTTTTTTAATTTAATTTATAATAAATATGAGTGAAAATTCACTTCGTAAAAAGATACATAAAAAATTAATGAAATTGATAATTTTTATTGGTCGGAACCATAACAATGATATGTTTTGAAATCCTGGTTGTTGCATGTTACTATATTGAAAAGTGAATGTCGTTCTGTTTTATTATTGAAATTTCCTAAATGCAATTGCCTAATACGTTCTGTTGCTTTGCCTTGTTTTATTATTGAAATTTGTAAGACAGTAGAATCTGAAGCTTATCCCCTTGTCCTTGTAGGTATACAAATGACATCAATTAATTAAAATTTAGACCCATAATTAATATTCAACCGAACAAAAGGAGTAGAATTAAACTAACAGGCTGATGAGGCCTCTTCTTACACCATCACAGCTAATACATGTACGTAGAGTTTGAAATACCTAACTATTTATTTGATATAAGTACATTACAGTCGATTAGACAAAGGAATTTTGTCAGGGTTAATCTTATTTGCAAGACATAAACTCCGGGAATCAAAGCCCCCCATCATACAAATCTAAAACTATAGAAAGGGCTTCAACTAAATGACGCCGGCACAAGCGAAGCTGCTGCACTAATTTCAAAAGAAAGACCAAACACTACATAGACAGACAACTAGTCGAAATGAATAGCTAAAGACAGAAGCACAGATTAGCCACCGTATCCATCCACACCCGGTCAGCTTTGCTCAAATGGAACACGTACAAACAACTGTCCATGAAGGGTTACAACCGCTGAGGTTTGATGTGGGTCAATCCTCGAGGGCAAGCTCACCACCTAACACCACAAAACACAATTTTCAGTATGCTGAAGACCTAATTGATTACACTTCACCCTGAAAATGAGGCATATATATATATATATATATATATATATATATATAAGTGAAACCAAGGTGTAAAAAACACAGAATATTAGGGTGATAGCTTCTGATCCGGCAAAGTATAAATGATGGTTTCATGCAAGTTACACTGTCCCTTCCTTAAGATTTGCTACAATAGAGATTAATTTCTTAACTGGCATTTTACCAGCTGAACATACACTCGAATTATTTCAAATAAAAGCTTACTTAATGAGACAAAGATGCTTATGTGGATGAACCAAAATACAGGAGCGCAGCTGGGGAGTTCAAATGATCTTTTTATTAGAAGCATTTCAAGGATTAGTTAAAATTAGATACTGGATCAAACAAGCAAACAGGAAACATGGATATCTTTAAAATGTTTTTTAATATGAAATTAATGGTATAGTCAACTTCAAAGTCTTCTCGTTTATATAATTATTGTTTAGAGAAAATTTATTATCATGGGTGTGAAACTAACAGAAGAACAAAACAATGCATACAACATATTCATGATAATGAAATCTAGATAAAGACACCACGGAAGTTTATTCTAGTCAGTAAAGCAATTATAACAATACTGTCCTCTTAGTTAGAATACGTTAGTACCACACCTTTTTGAACGGTGTGACACCCCAAGGATTATCTGGATGCTCAGGTTCACCGCTTATTACTAGGCGTCCTGCGGGATCAGATTGAACCCGCACCTAAAATTGCAAATAACCACATAAGAACTTCAATAGACGGTGCAGAAATTTAGCATCAATTTCATCACGAGAAAAATGGTATTAGCTACTGCCATGAAATATACATCTCAAAACCGCACCATCATCTTCTCATGCTCCATAAAACTAAATGCTTAGTAAAGCTGCATTTTAAGGCCAATTTTGATTGATGATCATTTCAATCCAAGGCGCTTTTGTCCAAATTGGTTCAAACCATGCGTGCTAGAAGAAAATGAAAACTATACATAGTTTTACAAGTTTGTTCACTGACCTCCTCACGAAGAAGGCCTGGAACTAAAGCATAGACCTCAAAGCAATCTTTCTGCAAAATTAAAACAAATCAAACTTTAAAAAAAAAAACCCAGAAATCATGTCATTTCATTTCTGGTGATCAGGGGAAAAGAAACTTACAGTTTTCTGCACATTGATCTTCACCCAATCTGCTGGGGATCCAATATCAACCACTGCTGTCTCCACACTAGCCAATTACGAAATAAGTCAAACAAATTGTTGATGCTCATAGAACACCCCCCCCCCCAAAAAAAAAAAATATATATATATATATATAACATGGATCTTAACTGTGCCTTCAATACTTTGGTAGATGAAGCCTTGACAGCACTATCCAGATATGATGGTTTCTTACGTTTAAGCAAACCTGCATTAATATGCAAGAATCCAACTTCATAGATCTTCATCAGTTTTGAAACAGCCAGAAAGAAAATTGGTTTAAAGGACTTAAATGACATACCCAGGCTTTTAATCTGTTTTTCACGCTTTTGTTGAGAAATAGAATTCTTGTCCTACAAAAGAAGGATAAATTGCAATGTAATGCTATACTATCAAAAGATTACACCTGAATTGGATGGAAAAAAGTACGGGGATAAATTGCTCACTAGATTTTCATACACACCTTAATTACTGGGTCACTAAGTTCACCGTTATGGAAATGACGTGAGTGCCAACCCTTCATAGCACGTGCAGCTGCATCCCTTCGTGCTCTACCAGATCCTGAAGCCTAATTACAAACAGCATCAAAAAGAATGTCGGAAGCGATAATTAAGAACGATAAACATCATTAAACGTATTCTAACTTGGGATGCAAAGTGTAACAAACTTTTGATAGTATAGAACATCACCACACAATTTTTTAGCAGATAAGGTTGGGGAAACATGATTGTGTACAGTTAATACTTTTAAAAACACATAAACTTACCACAATCTAAAATTCTTTGATTTTCTGTAAAAAATATCCGGCAGTTAAAAGATATTTCATATTACCTGATTATCAACATTCACAGCCTCTGGTTGCGATGAAATAGGTGTATTAAGCTCTCCCCCCGGATATCTTATGCCTTTCATAATCAAGGAGTGCCTGAACAAGCACGAAAACAAGGCATAGATCAGTTCCAATACATGAAGGAAACAAGCCACAAAACCCAATCTTGCATAGAATATATGTGAATCACAAAGTAAATTATGAAGTTAAACGGCCGCTTATGACATGGCATATCATGCCAACCTCTGCCACAAGGCCCTCCATTTGATGTGCCAGTAATGGCAGCAGGAAGTTGAGTCCCCCACCCCTTTTTCTTTTATTCTATGCAACATAATTTGCATAGTATATAGGTAACTAAAGGTGCAGACTGCAGACCCATGCGATAACAAAAGAAAAATGAGATGCAATACTGTTTGCCCGAGCATGCATGATTCGCAATGTAAATACCTTCTCATAGAAACCACGAAATGTCCATGAAACAGTAGTACAGGTCCTGCACAAATAAAAACAGAAGAGATATAAACATCATTGATCCTTGGGGTTGGGGGAAAGAAGAGAGAGAGAAATCAATATAGCAAATACACCATCTTCACTTCTTAATGAGCAACATTTTAAGAACTACAGTTCATAAATTTATCCACATTATCAATCTCTTAAATAAGGATATTTACATAGGCCGGTAAAAAAACCAAGACTAAAAAGTAACTTCTCATATTGCTACTTACTTTGGGGGCTTGAAAGATTCTCCAACTTGCCGCCACAATTTACATGAAGTTACCTGCCAAAAGTCAAAAAGCTGTTTAATCCACATTTGCAACAGAAAAAATATTGCACAAAAAGAGTTAAATTTACAGAATATAGTCACCCGAGCAGTCCACAGCAGGGATTCAAATAGCGGACCGCGATAGCGGCCGCTATATAGCGGTAGCGCCGCCGTCCGAAACCGTTATTGTGGAAAATAACGGACAGCAATAACCACAATTCATCCGCTATTGTCCGAAACGGCGATAAAACGCCGCGACCGCGATTTAAATCCCTGGTCCACAGTTCCGCACAGCACAACAGTAGCATGATATAGAAACTACACAGTCTAAGAGTTCTCTAAAAATGTGAGTGTGTATGTATGTGTGCCTCTGTGAGATATGTGCCTCTGTGAGATAGAGTTTTACAAAAGGATTAAGTTCATAATGAATATACTGTACAATAAACTGAAATTTGTGTTCACTTTTCCAATCTATGTTCTCAAAAAGTAAAAGCTTATATGAGTAAAAATGCAGTATTTGCCAGTAATTCAGAAACCTTAAATAAACAAACAAAGACCTTGCAAAAGTGATGTTAAAGAAAAGACAGTTTGTATACAAATTGGAAAAAAAGATCCAAACAGAAAAGAAGTTTGCGGGAGGAAATGAACTGAAGACAAGACTGAATATTTCATGCATAATGTAAATTAAATTTACTCCACTTAAAATTAATTAAAATATGGTAATTTCCAGGTCTAATGGTACTGCATTCCTTAACTTCGCTACCCTAAAACCATATACAATTTGTATAAGTAGAACGGTACAATGCATCGGATAATCTATAAATTTAACAGAAACCACGGCAAACCCGCATACCTTGTCATAGCCACCCAATTTAATAACAGATCTCCACAACCTTATCCCCATAAAAGTGAATAAATGTCAGTCAAACAGAAATTTCCAAACACATCATTGTTGCAAAAAGAGAACACTAATGCAAGTACCAAAAAACTTACTTAAGGCAATTCAGCCCTTCACCATAAAATTTAGGGGGCTTAAACTCCATGCCTCTCTCTTTGAAGAAGCTTTCCAGCTGCATCATGAAGGCCGATTGTTCTTCTTCTGTTCCTGACTCATTTCCATCACCATCCAAGAAAAATGAGAGCTCGGAATTGCTGTTCCCGTTAGCAGGGGTTGTAGGCAACTCCAGTTTATTATTAACCCCATTCTTCGCATCTTCTGCTTTCTCCTTCATATCAGAAAGTGATAGAGAAGGTGTGAGCAGTTCAGATTCATTAAGGCAGGTTGGTGTTGGGTTACAATCGTTATTAGTTTCACTCTGAGGTAATGCAGAAGAAGTTTCAGTTTTGGCATTTTCTGTGAGTTTAGGAGGTGAGACAGCCAAGGTTTCAGTTTTGGCATCAGTTGTAGCTTCAGCAGCCTGAATATGATTGGAGGAAGTAGGGGAGTCGGTTTTAGAATCAGTGTGGGTCTTGAAATCAGGAATAGCAGAGGATTCCGGTTTCGCATTGCTTGGGATTTCTATAGCAGGCTTCAGCGAAGATAGATCATCGAGGGCAGTAAGTGAGCTCGGTGAGTGATGAGGTGGAGTAGAATGTGGTTGCATGTTGCTATCCGTATTTGCATGCCCTGTGTGATCGATTACAGAGTTAGCCTCCAAGGGCACGAAGGAAGGGGAAGAAGGATTTTGCTGAACCAGATGATTAACAGGATGGTCACCATCGTTCATGTTAGAAGCAACAGATACAGGAACAGCTAGCTCGCCCTCCTTGAATTCAGTTTCCTTGATATCACATGTCTTGGATTCCATCAATGAAAGGTCGAAAATTCCTACACATCCATGTTACATTCAGTTTTTTTTTTTTTTTTACTTCAGAAAAAAAGGGGAAAATAGTAGAGAATTAACAACTGAGTAGTCCTTTTTTTTTAAACGGATATGATCAGAAAACCATAACCATAGATGAGGTGAAGATCGAAATCGTAATAAAAAAAATTAATGCGAATGAGGAATCAGAATTACAGCTAACGAAAAGGAGAAAAAAAAGGTCCCAAGTTTAGCATCTGGGTTTGGTTCTCTTAAAATTCAGCAGGAGAATGAATCGAAAGAGAAGCCCCAAAAACAAAAGAACAATCTCTACGATTTCATTACAATTGCATAAAGAAAATACAATTATTAAATAAGAAAAGAGAAACGAGGGAGAAAGAGAGACTTGCCTGCTTGATAGCTTGAACGAAATCCTGAACCCTAATCTAATTAAACCCTAATTATCTTGTCTTTTAACAGAACCCTAGAATTCCTTATTTGATTTAGCTACTACCACCGGCATTGGAAATTTGTTTCATAAACGCACTCCTTCAGCTTCAGACACCCAAACCCCTCTTTATATTCTTCGTCTTCTGTCTTGGGACCTTTATCTTTGTTCCGTTTGGTCTGAAGACTTTGGACTTCAAAGTTTCCGACATTCAATTCAATGCCAATGCCACCACAGCATTTTGAGTCATATTGGTTCGGTTCAAGCATAATCGGCTTGTTTTTTTTAGCTTCCCAAATTAACTTTTTTACTAAAAAAAATTTAAAAATAACAAAAAAAATTAATTTTAAATGTCAAAATTTTGTTTTGCCTCCCAAACTAGTTTGCCAAAATCTATTTTTTTAACTTTTTACAAAATCTTAATTTGCCTCAAACCATAGTTTTCCCATCACAACAAAAAACAAAGCCTAATTTCATTAGTTAGATCGGTTTGGTTCATTGTTTTTAATTTTTTAAAAAACACTATTTTTATTTAATATGTAAAATATTTATTTATATATTTTTCTAATATAAAACAATTTATATTAAAATTAATATTATATAATTTTAATTTTTTAGTGAAAGGTATGATTGTATGGACTAAAAATCATATATGAAATGTATTAGCAGATGCATCGTTAAAAACTTTATATACATAGTCGGAGAAAAAAAGTACTCCTGATAATACTTATTAATTAAACAATAGGATAATCCCTAAACAAGAAATAACAAAAACTACCAAAGGTCACAAACATTCATTCATCATTCCAACCATCTGCTTGAAACAACCCTATAATATCATCCATAGGGAAAGGAAGATAATAAACATCCAAATTGGTACGGTTCGCAATCTTAGCCAAATGATCCGAAACCCGGTTGCAAACCACGGGGAACATTTTAGAATCTAATATTTCACGGACGCTTCACCAAATCATAGATATGCAATAGGATGCAAACCTACCATGACACTCACTGCTTGGCTGAAGAAACCGGATAGCCTCCTTGCAATACATCTCCACCTTCACCTGTCGAATCCTTACCTCGCATGACCTCATCATGCCAATGTATACTCCATATAACTTTGTCTCAAGGGCTGAACATATACCTATATACTTGTAGGACCCCAGCATCCAAGTATCTCTATGGTCCCCGAATAACACCTCCGTATGTGTCTAAACTCCGACCCCAAGCGTTGAGTTTGAACCAATTTGCCCGAGGACGCTTCCGCAGAATCAAGGTATTATCCTGCGCAGCGCCCCCGCCATTGTTGAATGACTGATGCGGTGTAGTGCAGATGGCAAGGCATCGATAGTGAGTCTGAAGGCACCGACTTCTCTTCAGCATTATCTTAACATCTTGCATCGACGAGTTAAAAACCGAAACATTTCTTTCAAACCACAGGTTCCACAAGATGAAACCAAACAGAACATCCCAATATCAAGAATTAGCCACAAATGTCGACGAGTTTGTCAGGTTCATTAGTATCCAATCTCGCAGCCCCAATGACATAAATTCATGCAACTTATCATGCTTAACAAGTACTGCCCAGATCGTCATTTCACGCGGACAGCTCCGGAACACATGGTCAACATCTTCAATTGGCACTGTACAACTCGGACATTTATCACTAACAACAAAATGACGACGAATACGTTCCGCATTCGTCATTTTTCGGTTCGAATATTAGTGAAGTGATTGTGTCTACTTACAAACGACATTAAAGTCATGATAAGTGTTTCATTAATTGGACACTTATTCAATAGTGAAGTGATTGTGTCTATATGTCAACATCTTCAATTGGCACTGTACAACTCGGACATTCAACACTAACAACAAAATAACAACGAACATGTTCCGCATTCGTCATTATTCGATTCAAATATTAGTGAAGTGATTGTGTCTACTCGCAAACAACGTTAAGGTTATAATAAGTATGTTTTATTAGTTTGTCCCATGAATGATTTTATTTTAATAATTTATTAATGTTTTAACATAATATATTTTTATTGTGAATAGAAAAAATTAGATTGGGATGGTTGTCTCCATATTGAGCCTTAACAAAGTCTGATATTAATTAATCGGCCAATGAATCAAATAATAGTGGTTAAAAATTAAAATTATAGAAATAATTTTTAAAAAATATTCATATAAATTTTTCATAATAATTAATACTATTTACTGTATTTGCTCTTTATAATGAATAATTTTTAAAACATTTCAAAATAATTATTAAAAAATATTTCAAAATAATAATAATTTTAAAAATAATATTTTCTAAAATATTTTAAAATAATTTTCGAAAAATATTTCTTTAAATATGGAGTAATTTATTTTCAAAAATCATTCCCCCAAATTTATTTTGAAACAAACAACCTTATATATCTATTACAAATTCCATAGACGTCTGGGTCTGCAAGCTCAAGCATACTTTGCAATTGGATTTCCGGATGAAGATCGACCTGACCATTGTCTTCTTCTAGAATTTTCCCCAACAGTTTGGCTTCTATTAAAAGTAAGCGGAAAGGAAACCTAAGACATGCTACTGCGGCTATAACACCCTTAACGTATACTCGTAATTAAATATACATTAAAGATGCTATTAAAAATATATAATTAAATCGGGCATAATTTTTTTAAGTTATTTATAGATTCGGGTTAAACCATTTTTAACTATAGAAAACTTCTAATTAATTATATCAAACCATTTCATCAGGATCATACTACTATGTTACATATACTATATCATAAACTTAAATTTATCAAAATAGTCATCCTTATAAATTTTACAAAACTATCATACTCATATTCACTAGTACATGCCACTAGATATCAAAATATTTTACGATGTACATATCGTAGCCTTTATAGTAACTTGATTATCCCAAAAGTCTGCTCCTCTCTATCTTGCTATCTCGGAGAACCTACGTGTGGAACAACATCACACGCTAAGTACGAACTTAGTGAGACATTATCACAGTTTAAATAAATCATAAAATACTGCAAATCCAGCATATCATATATCATGTGACATCAATGTCATATATCATGTAACATCAATAACATGTATCAAGTGTCATGATTCATATGAATCATTACTAGCATGAATATCATGTAACATATATCATTTATCATGTAGAACATGTATCATGTCTCACATATATATATTGTGATTCATCTAGTATGTAAATCATGTATTCTGTATCATGGGAATCATATATCATCAATCTCATAAATTATGTATCATCATGCAATCATTCGCATGCTCATGATCTGCCATGTATCCATCTTATTATCATTTACGTGTCTGGCTTATAGGGCCATGGAACCTATAGCCTATCTGCACCGTGGTGATATCTGAGTACGTACTCTGGAGGACACTCTTTGCTCCTCATATAAGGACGCTATTTGCTCCTTATATTAAAACACCTCGCTAATGCCATTTGCACCCCAGGGTGTAACTTGTTTCATTTTAACTTGTTTCATTTTAATCTTATTATTATCCATATTTTATGTATGCATAATGCATCATCATTTATGCAAACAATCATTCGTACCTGGTATTCCATCAATCTTGCCATGTCGAGCAATGTATCATATCACATATTATAGGAAAATGCAATGCCACTTTCAACATGATGCAAGCATATAGAAATGCACTCACTTGGTATTCCAGATAGCCTTACTAAGTTAGATCCTTATCCTTTTTCCTTTCTATTGTTATTTGGTTCTCCTTCGGTATCCGTTCGAACTGTAAGAAATCAATCGAATATATTTATCACTATTTTTGAGATCTAACATTATCAATCTGATTTCATGACACATTTATATAAAACTTCTCTGAAAATTTCCCAATATTTCCTTGTAATTGCCGAAAACCCCTTTAAGGTCCTTAGTGACTAAATCGAACTTCAAACAAACTTTCTAGCTCAATTTTACACAATTTCCAATAAAATCTCCTTATTTTGGACATTTTCTTTGTAGTCCTTAAACTTTACAAAAGTGACATTTTAGTCACTAATTTCACTCATTTCTAGTATTTCTAGAAATTTTCCTCAAATTTCAACTTTTATCACTCCAATCCTTCATAAAAATTAAATATTTTCAAAAAGGTCCCTAAATTTTCTTTTCTTAACAATTCAATCCTTTTTGCTTCTTTTCACATTTGAATCATCAAATATATCAAGAATTCATAATTTCCAGATCAGCCCTCTAATTTTCTGCAAATTTCCGAATTGGTCCCCCAACTTTTGGAAATTGCCGAAATGGTCCCTCTACTTTCAAAATTTCCATTTTATTCCCTAAACATCAATTCATACTTTTTCAGCCATATTTCATCATTTCCAATTTTAAAATAAATTTTTAATAATTTCCCCAAATTTTTCCATAATTTTCAAATTAGTCCCTAAATTTGACAACTTGGGAAATTATTCAATCTAACATCAATTTCAACATTCTAACTTCACAAATCCTTCAATTTCATCCTTAATTTAACTCTACAATCAAAACCCCCAAATTCTAGGGTTAGAGATTATGACCTAAACATGGAATTAATCCAAAATCATAACTTATTTCCATGTTTCCAACATCAATTTCATCAAATTCCAACTTAATTCCATCAAACAACATCAAAAACATAACTTCCCCTAATCAAGAACTTAGCTCATACTCAACTATTTCAAGCAAAAATACCATCAAAATGTAGAAAATCAAGCAAAGATCACTTTACCTTAATTAATTTTGCTTGAATCTAGCCTTGAATTCTTGAAAATTGATCTTGAAAATTTGAAAACTATTTTTTTCTTATTTTGGTGGTCTTCGAACAGCAGCAAAGATGGATGAAAATATCCTATTTTCATCTTTTAATTATATTACACATGTAAAGATAAAATGAATTTTTAATTCATTTAAATAGCAAAATTACCATTTTGCCCTTTTGATCCAATGGCCAAGATTTAATCTCATCAAAATCAATGGCTCATAATCAATCCATGTGTATTTTTGCCTTTAATATTTACCCTCAAAGTTCCAAAATATTTCAAAAATGTCATCATTGGCAAATGTCCAATTTGCCCTCCAACTATAATTTAATTACATCAAAGCTTTAAAAAATGTTATTCCATTACATTGGAACTAATTTGGTTCCATCTCAACCAAATCCTTCCCAAAATATCATAAATATCAATTTATGATATTTATTCGATCCAAAAATTTGATTTTTACTCAATACGATTTCTAAATTTTCCTCATGTGAACTTTATCGTTTTATAACCCCTAATATAAGCCTCGTACGAAAAAATCGGGTAACACGAATATGCCACTCTTGGGGATATACTATTCATTTACGAAGTTAACTTACATAACTTTTCAAAATTACAACTTGGTCCCCAAATTTTTCCAAAGTTTACATTTTCCCCTAAACATTCAAAATTACATTTTAGTCACTAGTCCAAAATTTAGGATATTACAATTCTCCTCCTTTTAAAAATTCATCCTCAAATTTTCAATGGTTACCCGTTTTAAACAACTATGGGTACCGCTCTTTCATTTTCTTTTCAGTCTCCCAAGTGGCTTCCTCGATCTTATGATTTCTCCAAATGACTTTAACCAATGGAATCTTCTTATTCCTTAACTCTTTGACTCCATAAGCTAATATTTTCACCGGTTCTTCTTCATAAGTTAGATCTGGTTGTAATTCAATTTCCTCAAGAGTAATTATATGCGAAGAATCTGATCGATACCTCCGAAGCATAAACACGTGAAACACATTATGAATTTTACTCATGTCTGGAGGTAACGTTAATTGGTAAGCCACTAGTCTTACTCTTTTCAAAATCTCATATGGCCCAATAAATCTCGGACTAAGCTTTCCTTTCCGGCCAAAACGTAATATTTTCTTCCAAGGTGAAACCTTTAGAAATACTTTTTCTCCAACCTCGTACTCAATATCTTTTCTTTTCTTTTCTATATAAGCATTTTGTCGATTTGCAGCAGCTTTAAGATTTTGCTGAATAATCCTCAATTTATCTTCCATGTCTTGTGTTAAATTAACTCCTCCAACACTTGCATTACTCAGAATATTTCGATCTTGCAACTCGAACCAATTGAGAGGAGTTCGACACTTTCTTCCATAAAGAGCTTCAAAATGCGCCATCTTAATACTTGCTTGATAACTATTGTTATAAGCAAATTCAGTCGGGAAATATTTTTCCCATGATCCTGAAAATTCAATTATACATGCTCTTAACATATATTCTAGAATTTGTATAATCCGCTTCGATTGCCCATCTGTTTACGGATGAAAAGCTGTACTAAAATTCAATTTAGTACCCAAAGCTTCATGCAAAGTACCCTAAAATCTCGAAGTAAACCTTGGGTCCCTGTCCGATACTATCGATATTGGAACACCATGCAATCTCACTATTTCTCGAACATAAAGCTCTGCATATTTATCTAGTTAATAATCCATTCGAACTGGAATAAAATGAGCAGACTTTGTTAACCGATCCACAATGACCCATATTGAATCCTTTCTACTTGAAGTGGCTGGTAATCCTGTTATAAAATCCATCGTTACTCGTTCCCATTTCCATTGAGGAATAGAAATAGGTTGTAGCAATCTAGAAGGTAATTGATGTTCAGCTTTAACTTGTTGACATGTTAAGCACTTTGCCACAAATTCTGAGATTGTTCTTTTCATTCCGGGCCACCAATATCGAGTCTTTAAATCTTGATACATCTTATTACTTTCTGGGTGCATAGTTAACAAACTATAATAGGCCTCCATTAATATATCTTTCTTCAGATCATTATCACCAGGAACATATACTTTACCTCGATAATATAGACAATCATTAGACTTGATTTCATAGTCCTATGTCTCTCCAGATTCCACATATCTTTTCTTTTCAAGACATCTTTCATCCGTAGACTGTAAATCCTTGATTCTATCCAATAACATTGGCTTTAACTGAAATTCTGCTATCAAATAACCATCTTGTTCCAGTGACAATTATGTATTCATTGCACGCAAAGCAGAAAATGTCTTTTGACTAAGAGCATCTGCTACTACATTAGCTATTCATGGGTGGTAATCAATAACCACATCATAATCTTTTAAAAACTCAACCCATCTTCTTTGTCGCAGATTTAGATCCTTTTGTGTCATCAAATACTTCAGACTCTTGTGATCCGTAAAAATATGACACTTCTCACCATACAAATAATGTCGCCAGATCTTTAATGCAAATATCACAGCTGCCATTTCTAAATCATGCGTTGGGTAGTTCATTTCATGAGTTTTAAGTTGCCTTGATGCATAGGCTACTACACGACATTCTTGCATCAATGCACAACCTAATCCACAATGAGATGCATCACTGTACAAAGTATATTCCTTTCCTGGTTCTGGCTGAATTAGAACTGGAGCTTCAGTCAAAACTTTCTTTAATCTTTCAAAACTTTTCTGACACTTTTCTGTCCATATAAATGGAATACCTTTCTTAGCAACTGGGTAAAAGGTATAGCAATGATAGAAAAATTCTGCACAAAACGTTTGTAATATCCAGCTAATTCCAAGAAACTCCGAACTTCTGAAACATTTCTTGGTGCTTCCCATTCCAGAATAGCTTGTACTTTCTTGGGATAAACTCTTATTCCTTCTGATGACACTACATATCCAAGGAAAGTTACCTCTGACAACCAGAATTCACACTTCAAAAACTTGGCATAAAGTTGTTTATCTTCTAATGTTTGCAATACCACTCGAAGATGGTAATCATGATCAGTTTCAGTCTTCGAATATACCAAAATATCATCTATGAAGATCATTACAAACTGATCCAAATAGGGTTGGAATACCATATTCATCAAATCCATAAATGCAGTTGGAGCATTCGTAAGACCAAACGACATCACCAAAAACTCATAATGTCCATATCGAGTTCTGAATGTTGTCTTTGGCACATCTTCGTCTTTAACTTTGAGCTGGTAATAACCCGATCGAAGATCTATCTTCGAGAACACTGCGGTACCTCTAAGCTGGTCAAATAGATCCTCAATCCTTGGTAGAGGATACTTATTTTTAATCGTCACTTTATTCAACTGTCGGTAATCTATACATAATCTTAGGGAACCATCTTTCTTCTTTACCACTAATACCGGAGCACCCTATGGTGATACACTCGGTCGAATGTAACCCCGGTTTAACAATTCTTGTAACTGAGATTTTAGTTCCCTTAACTCGGTTGGCGCAATCCTATACGGTGCCATTGATACCGGTTCAGTTCTAAGATAAGCATCAATCTCAAACTGTATTTCCCTATCCAGAGGTAACCCTGGTAACTCATCCGAAAATACATCAGGAAATTCTCTCACAGTTGGGATATCTTCGATCTTTTTAGATGGCATTCGGATGTCTACTACATAGACTAAACATGTTTCACATCCATTGTTTAACAGCTTTTGAGCTGTCGTTGCAGAGATTACTGATTCTAAACAATCATTTATTTCTCCTACAACGATCACTTCAGAACCATCAGGTCCTCGAAGTATTAACCTTTTCTTTTTACACTTTACTTCTGCATCATATGTGGATAACCAATCCATCCCAAGAATGAATTCAAATTCACGAAATTGAAGCTCCATCAAATTTGTCAAGAACTTAATCCCTTGAATTTTTAAAAGACATCTTTTATATATTCTAGTTACTTGAGCACTATGTCCAAAGAGATTACTGGCAATTACACTACTGGAAATATTTTCTATAAGAATCTTTCTTTATGGTACTATTTTAGCACTAATATACGAATGAGTCAAACCCAGATCAATTAAAGTAAAAACAGGTTCACCCAAGAGTTGAAACGTACCTGCAATAATGTCTGAATGATACTTTTCCTCATCTGTGCGAATATTATACACTCGAGCTGGAGTCTGATATTCCATGTTGGATACAGTCTCGGAAGCTCTTTGGGTCGACGCCCTGGTTTGTCCACCACCTCAACCTCGAGCAGAAACAGCTGTAGATTTTTTCGTCTAAACAGGTTTTCTAAATCGCCCCTCCGGACAATCCTTGATATAATGCTCAATACTGCCACATTTATAACAAGCTCATGTAATTGCTCGACAAACTCTCAGATGTAGTTTTTATAAATTTCGTATTCAGGAACTGAAGGTCTGCTCGATCCAGTAGCTGACGTCTAAGCACTCTGTCTTGTAATCAATTACCTTTACCTCGTTTAGACTGTGTCGAGGCAGAAGTCTCACCGAATCTTTTTGGAGCTCGAGAAGATTGAGCTTTAACTCGTTCCAAATAGGCTCTCTCCATAGCCTTAGCTATGTTTACAGCTTCATGGTAATTGGATAAATTCATGCCCAACAGAATCTCTTTAGGCCTCGGATGAAGTCCTTCGATAAACCAGTCATATCGGGACTTCTCAGTCGGCATTAACTCAGATGCATACCAACTCAACTTGTTAAAATCCAACTCGTACTCATAGACAGTACGAGTATCTTGCTTAAGATCTAAAAATTGCTACAACATTTCTCTTTTGAATTGATCTCCAATATACTTGGCTTGAAAAGCTTCTTGGAAAACGTCCAAGTTACCACATCAGCTGGTATTAACTCTATGGCATTAGACCACCATATACGAGTATGTCCTCTCAATAAGGAGACAACTCCTTCCAACTTTTCAGCATCCGAACAGCCTAATCCATCCATCATGACTTTAATATCGTTTAGCCATAAGTCAGCAGCTATCGGTCCTCATTCTCTATGGAATTCTGGAGCTCCAAACTTTTTGAGCTCTTTAGCAGTCGATGCTTTGGATGGCAGAGGTGCCGGAGCTGGTGCTAGCACTAGAGGCTGAAGTCTAGTTACCTAGCCTCTAAAGCTCGCACTAAATTTCCATAATCTTGTGTCGGAGCTCCTTGTTGTACTAGCGGTTCAGCCAAGGCAGGAGCTGGAGGTTGAACATTCTGTACATCATTACTACCACTTTGAACTTCCTCTCATTCCCTGTGGTCTGTTGTTTGACGTGATCCCACCGCATTCGACATTACTTACTACTATATACATATTCATACATATATAAGGAGCAAAATCAAGTTACATAGATAGTACATCAGTAATATGACATCCTAAGGCATGTACTTTAAAAAATAAATCATTTCAAACTCAGTTTAGCCTCCAGAATCGGCTAAACCTTTGCTCTGATACCAATTAAAATATAACACCCTTAACGTATACTCATAATTGAATATACATTAAAGATACTACTAAAAACATATAACTAAATCGGGCACAATTTTTTTAAAATTTATTTCTAGATTCGGGTTAAACCATTTTTAACTATAGAAAACTTATAATTAATTATATCAAACCATTTCATCAGGATCATACTACTATGTTACATATACTATATTATAAACTTAAGTTTATCAAAATAGTCTTCCTTATAAATTTTACAAAACTATCATACTCATATTCACTAGTACATGCCACTAGATATCAAAATACTTTACGATGTACATACCGTAGCCTTTATAGTAACTTGATTATCCCAAAAGTCTGCTCCTCTCTATCTGACTATCTCGGAGAACCTACGTGTGAAACAACATCACACGCTAAGTACGAACTTAGTGAGGCATTATCACAGTTTAAATAAATCATAAAATAGTGCAAATCCAGCATATCATATATCATGTGACATCAATGTCATATATCATGTAACATCAATAACATGTATCAAGTGTCATGATTCATATGAATCATCACTAACATGAATATCATGTAACATATATCATTTATCATGTAGAACATGTATCATGTCTCACATATATATTGTGATTCATCTAGTATGTAAATCATGTATTCTGTATTATGTATCATGGGAATCATATATCATCAATCTCATAAATCATGTATCATGTACATCATGTATCATCATGCAATCATTCGCATGCTCATGATCTGCCATGTATCCATCTTATTATCATTTACGTGTCTGGCTTATAGGGCCATGGAACATATAGCCTATCTGCACCTTAGTGCTATCTGAGTACGTATTCTGGAGGACGCTCTTTGCTCCTTATATAAAAACACGTCGCTAGTGCCATTTGCACCCCATGGCGTATCTTGTTTCATTTTAACTTGTTTCATTTTAATCTTTTCATTATCCATATTTCATGTATGCATAATGCATCATCATTTATGCAAACAATCATTCGTACCTGGTATTCCATCAATCTTGCCATGTCGAGCAATGTATCATATCACATATTATAGGAAAATGCAATGCCATTTTCAACATGATGTAAACATATAGAAATGCACTCACTTGGTATTCCAGATAGCCTTACTAAGTTAGATCCTTATCCTTTTCCTTTCTACTGTTATTTGGTTCTCCTTCGGTATCCTTTCGAATTGTAAGAAATCAATATAATATATTTATCACTATTTTTGAGATCTAACATTATCAATCTTATTTCATGACACATTTATTCGAATATAAAATTTTTCTAAAAATTTCCCAATATTTCCTTGTAATTGCCGAAAACCCCTTTAAGGTCCTTAGTGACTAAATCGAACTTCAAACAAATCTTCTAGCTCAATTTTACACAATTTCCAATAAAATCTCCTTATTTAGGATTATTTTCTTTTTAATCCTTAAACTTTACAAAAGTGATATTTTAGTCACTAATTTCACTCATTTCTAGTATTTCTAGAAATTTTCCTCAATTTTCAACTTTTATCACTCCAATCCTTCATAAAAATTAAATATTTTCAAAAAGGTCCCTAAATTTTATTTTCTTAACAATTCAATCCTTTTTGCTTCTTTTCACATTTGAATCATCAAATATATCAAGAATTCATAATTTCCAGATCATCCCTCTAATTTTCTGCAAATTTCCGAATTGGTCCTCCTAACTTTTGGAAATTGCCGAAATGGTCTCTCAACTTTCAAAATTTTCCATTTTAGTCCCTAAACATCAATTCATACCGTTTTCAGCCATATTTCATCATTTCCAATTTTAAAATAAAATTTTAATAATTTCCCTAAATTTTTCCATAATTTTTGAATTAGTCCCTAAATTTGACAACTTGGGAAATTATTCAATCTAACATCAATTTCAACCTTCTAACTTCACAAATCCTTCAATTTCATCCTTAATTTAACTCTACAATCAAAACCCCCAAATTCTAGGGTTAGAGTTCATGACCTAAACATGGAATTAATCCAAAATCATAACTTATTTCCATGTTTCCAACATCAATTTCATCAAATTCCAACTTAATTCCATCAAACAACATCAAAAACATAACTTCCCCTAATTAAGAACTTAGTTCATACTCAACTATTTCAAGCAAAAATACCATCAAAATCTAGAAAATCAAGCAAAGATCACTTTACCTTAATTCATTTTGCTTGAATCTAGCCTTGAATCCTTGAAAATTAATCTTGAAAATTTGAAAACTATTTTTTTCTTATTTTGGTGGTCTTTGAACAGCAGCAAAGATGGATGAAAAATCCTATTTTCATCTTTTAATTATATTACACATGTAAAGATAAAATGAATTTTTAATTCATTTAAATAGCAAAATTACTATTTTGCTCCTTTGATCCAATGGCCAAGATTTAATCTCATCAAAATCAATGGCTCATAATCAATCCATGTGTATTTTTGCCTTTAATATTTACCCTCAAAGTTCCAAAATATTTCAAAAATGACATCCTTGGCAAATGTCCAATTTGCCCTCCAACTATACTTTAATTACATCAAACTTTAAAAATGCCATTCCATTACATTGGAACTAATTTGGTTCCATCTCAACAAAATCCTTCCCAAAATATCATAAATATCAAATTATGATATTTATTCAATCCAAAAATTCGATTTTTACTCAATACGATTTCCAAATTTTCCTCATGTGAACTTTATCGTTTTATAACAACTAATATAAGCCTCATACGAAAAATCTGGGTAACACGAATATGCCACTCTTGGGGATATACTATTCATTTACGAAGTTAACTTACATAACTTTTCAAAATTACAACTTGGTCCCCTAAACTTTTTCAATGTTCACACTTTTCCCCTAAACTTTCAAAAATTACATTTTAGTCACTAGTCCAAAATTTGGGATATTGCAGCTGCTGCTGCTGTGGCGGTTGCAGTCTGCTCGAAATAAATGGGAAGGAAAATGGAATGGGCAGGCAGGGAGAAGCACATGGGAGGAATACCAAGGAAGATGGTGTTTTTGGCGGTGGGGGCATTCGCCAAGGCGGTTGCAACTCTTCTCAACACCACCTCCGTTCATAATGCCGATACGCTCCTTCGTCTTGTCCGCTCTCGACCCCCTGGCATTCCACTTCTCACCGTCAGCAATCACATGTCTACGTGGGTGCACTCACCCTTAAATCCTTTCCTCATTATTTACAAATGCGATTTTATTTTTACTTTTTACGTGGATCAGCAATCATATTATCATCTGCTTTGCTTTTGTTTGCATCTTGGATGATCCACTTCTTTGGGGGTTCAAAGGTTTCCCCTCCGTGGATGCCAAATTGGCACGCTGGGCACTTGCTGCTGAAGACATTTGTTTTAAAAATTCTTTATTCACTTGTTTTTTTAGACTCGGTATGCCTTCTTTCCAGTTTTACAGGCTTTGGTCGAAAGATATTGGTTTGATTTACTCTTTCATGGGTATGATCTTGCTCAAAATGTAACCAGTTCTAGCCCTTGCACATGAACTTTTTTGTCTGTCTGTCCTTACTGTACTGATCAGCATTTAGCAATCATGTTTTCACATATTATAGTTACTTGCCTTAGTTATTTGAGTTGTGAATTTTCACCATTAATACTACTAAAACCTTCTTTTATGCACATGAAGAAATCTTTTGTTAACCTGGTTTGGTTTTTGATAGGCCAGATAGTTTTAAAGTAAGGATTTGCCTCTGAAATACTAAATTGTGCAGGTAAATGTATACCTATTACTAGGGGTGATGGTATTTATCAGGAACACATGAATGAAGCTCTTCAATGCTTAAACAGTGGAGCCTGGGTATTTCACCTAAATTTATACTATTGTTATTTTGGTAAATCTTCTATATCATGAAAATGTTGGAATTTTCTGAGCTCTTTAATGGTTGAGATCAGAAGATGGTATAGAGCCTTTTCTGAAGGAAATAAGTGAAGTAACCTTCATTTTCTGACAATCAATTTTTGACCTGCTGCCTATTTAGTGTTTTATTCTATCTCTTGCTAAAGATAGTTTTAACTTTTGATCATACAAGTAGTTCTTGAAGTGGTACGACTGCTAGTAAGCTGTTACCTTTTGGGCATACTGTTAGTATTAGGCAGTGGTACCTGTTGAAAGATATAAAATATTATTTCAGATCTAAACATTTAAAAATGAGAACTTCTTAGTGATTGAATGTAGTACTTTTAGACGGCTTACAGATGTGATTGAAGGTTTGGATTCCATATGTGTTCTGAACTCGGATGCCCTGAACTTGGTTTGACTTCGCTGTGTGCACCTGAATTAAACTATGTTTAAATGTTAAGACCAGGAAACTCCTAAGAGATCAAGAATTACTTGAGCTTCTGTACTTTCATTGATGAATACACTAATTTGTTTGAAGAGTGGTTTTAAACCTTATAAATAGTTTTTTGTTGCTGTAATGAGATTCCTTTCTTAAATATGATTACTTCGTGGCTTTAAGCTTCCTAATTTTTTCTATTATTAACTGGCAGTTACATACATTTCCTGAAGGTAAAGTATGCCAAGAAGATGCACCCATAAGACGATTGAAATGGGGAACTGCTAGTCTGATTGTTCGTTCCAATGCGACTCCTATAGTTCTTCCTATGGTTCATAGTGGTTTTCAAGAGGTTAGACATCTTTAAGTTGGCATTCGTCTTCCAGATTCAGTTTTGTCTGAATGCATTTTGTTTGTGGAGCTTGTAGAATTAATTTCCTGGATCTGTAGACATTTCTTTCTCGTAAACTCTTTTTGCACATGAAAAGGATGTCTTTACATACTCTATTGAGGGACATTGTTTGGACCTTGATTGTGAATATTCTGCACGAATAAACCAACTGTGATATCTGATCTACTGTTAGTTAGTATGCATAACCGTGTGTTGTAAAGAGTTTTAGATAGAGTAGGAGTTGTATGTTATCTTTACTTTATCTTAACTAGTAGTTTGAATTTTAAATTTGATCTTTGTAAAGGATAAAAGTCTTATCCTATAGGTTAACCACTTGGTGTTAAACACCTCTGTAAAAGTCTATATAATAGACTCTCTTTCACTAATGAATAATAAGAAAAACACAGAGAAAAACTCTGTTTCTCACATCTACATATGCCAGTTTGACCAAAACCCTCTTTGAAAATCGGTTTCCCAATTTGGGTCTTGTTTTGATGTAGTAATAGAGGTAGATTCATAGTAACAATATTAGATTAAAGTATTAATTTCCTGGGTCTCTGGACATTTCTTTCTTTCTCATAAAATCCTTTTATGCAAAAAAATGTCTTTTACCTATTCTATTGATATCTTAATATAGTCGTCTGCAAAATGAAATTTACTGCAAAAGTATGACTCGAAGATAGAAGGATTTGATTGAAACTTAGTAGGTCAACAATGAGATATCAATTATAAGGAATAAATCTCAAAATTACTCGTGAACTATAGTCTAATATGCAAGGTGATACATGAACTTTGATTTTGTGTAATTTTATACTTGAAAATTTGATTTGATTTTAACAAACCACTAACACCATTATCAACGTGGCACCATTTATGTTTTGCATGTTGTATACACAAATAATTACATTTATCTAATATGAAAATAAAGGGATGTTTTTGAATCAAAGTTTCATGTGTATGATTGCACCAAATAAAAAATCATGTATTAAATTGTATACTGGATCAAAGTTCATGTGTAAATTTGAGGTTTGCCCCTTATTGAAATAAACCATTTTTTTTCTGTTTCAATTTTGATGCCAATGCTACTTTTTTATGTTTTGATTTTGTGGCATAGGGCCTAGAATTGTTGGCTCAAAGTTCCATATTGATGTTTGGACTACTGTTATTGTTCTTGTTTTTGGAAAATCTCATTACTGAAGACAATGCACTTGTTCTGACAGCTGGAATCCTAGCAATGATTAAGTACTATGAAACATTCTCTATGCTACAGGCAGACTGTGTAAGCCAGTCCATATGCCAAAGTCAGTAAAGTGTACAGACACGGTTAATGACCGTGCTAAATCCATTTTATTCATACAACCCAGTATAGTCGTTTTATTCGATAATGGGTGCATGTCAGTAGAAAGCAGTTGCTCTATGGCGTCTTTACATTTAGATCAATAAGCAAGAGATTTGTGGATGGTGTCTTTTACATGCAATAGTTAGACCAGTAAGCAGAAGCATGGTACTTGCGGTTTTCATGTAGCGGCTCTTTGCAAATAAGATTGCATTGCATGTTGAAATAAATTCCAATTTAGTTCTGATTGATTAGTTGTTCGGTTTTGGTTGGGTGTCTCCAACAGGTGATGCCGGAGAAGTATTTTCTCAACAGAAGGCCTCCGTTTCCATTGTGCAAAAAGACAATAAGAATTATGATCGGAGATCCTTTAGAATTTGATATTCATAAAATGATGCAATCAGCGGTTTCAAAGTCCCGTATGACCCCATATTTTCTTCGACTGAAACAACATCGAGAAGATGGCCTGTTATCTACCCTCATGGATTGGCTTTGGATGAAGCAGCACAAAGATGCCTCTACTAAACAATTTCAGTGCAAATACAAACTGCCATGGAGAAGTTACGAAGCTTTGGTAAAAGTTTCTTAAAATAGGCTCTCTCTCTCTTCTTTTCTTTTTTTTTATTACATTTTCAATAATAAATATTAAAACACTAACTATCAAAGCATAGGTACAACAATAGCTTGGGGGGGCGGGATCCCCTTATGAATTTTATTTTTTAAGTTTTTCCATTGAATTTAGATATTATTGTTCTAGGTAGGGCAGATGTTATTGAGAGGGGGGTGTTCTTTTTTTTAGGTCCATTGTTACTTGTGTGTTGTTGATGCCACAATGGAAACTTTGCGGATTTATTTTCTTAAATCTTATATTTTGGTCCTCTGATTGGGTATGTTGGGGATGTTCGTTCTCTCGGTATATCCAATCTATACGATAATAGTTCATACGTGCTCCGTTTGAATTGCTTTGCATCGGGTTCCTGACAATACTTGGATGAAAATTGTGTATCCGGTAAGCAACGCAAAGAAGAAAAGAAGAGCCGGCAAGGGCCTGGCCGGCTACCATTTTCAAAGTGCATTGGATGTTTCAGTTTTGTAAGCACCCATTTGATGGATGTTAATGGTACAAGACCGATAAATGCAAGCAAAACATTGAATTTGATTAAAAGGAAGTCTGTTTGTTTGTCAATTGTCATAATCGAAGTAGGCTATGCTAATCTTGGATTACTTGCATTTCCCCTTTATATGTATTATTATATGCACACATGTTATTTGTACCTGACGCTCTGCTCCCTTTGTCATGTCTGTCTGCACGTCCCTGTCTAGGGATGGCAAACGGGTCGTTCGGTTCGGATCGTTTCGGGTTTGTCTGTATTCGGTTTAGTTTCGAATCAGTTTGGGTCTGGTTCGGATTTTAGTTTGGTTCTATGATGATTCGGGTCAGTTCGGGTATCAGATCAGTGATTCGGGTCAATATCGGATCGGTTGTTTTAGGGTCGGGTCAATATCGAATCGGACATTTTCGAGTCGGGTCGATATCGGGTCGTTCAAGTCGGTTCGGGTCGGATCAATCTTTAAATTTTTTGTCCAATTCGTTTTGAGTTGGACTTGGGTGTGAATCTAATTGTGTATATTATATGAAGAATTAATCATATATTCTTGTAAGAACATGTTTTTTATTTGTTAATATTATCATTTAGGGTTCCAATCATTCAATGTTTCAAAATCAACCATCATTGGTATTAATTATTTAACCTGAACCTAACGAATCCTGATCCAATCATATAACTATATTTTTTTAATTCCATATTCGATGTTGGTTTTTAGTACGATAATTTTTTTTTATATTTTCAAAATACACATAAAAAGAGAGAGATAATTTTATGGACATGAAATCAAACCTTAGACGATAATTGCACATATGATGAGTATTTTGAAATATTACCTAAAAATTTGACACGAGTATATGTGTATATATATTATCAAATTTGATTAGACTATGTATATTAGAATTTTACTTTTCCCTCCTATTTCCCTCATTTCTTTTCAATTGACTAGAATATGTATATTAGGATTTTACTTTTCCCTCATACTTTTTATCAAATGTAGTGATTAATTAGTACTGTTATAATACAAAAGATAATAAAACATATATTATTTCGGGTTAAAATCGGGTTGATGTTCGGTTTAGATCGGTTTTGAGCAAATTAATTTCGGGTTACTTTCGGTTCAGGTGAAAATTGGTTCGGGTCAAACCGGTTACGAGTCAATATCAGTTCTTCTAGAATTCGAATCGGTTTCGGTTCGGTTCATTTCGAGTTTCGGGTCACGTTTGGGTCATCTTGTTTGGATCCATATCGGGTCCCGGTTCAGGTAAATCGGTTCGGTTTTCGGTTCTCGGGTCAAGTTTGCCAGGTCTATCCCTATCCCTTGCGTTTGCAATTGTAAATTCTAATTCTGCTTTCAGTCCTTATACCCTTTGCTGGTTTGGAATTTAATTTTAAGAATCTAATCTCTCTCCTTGAAAAGTTATTTCATGGATTTTTTCATTATACGATTCTCACCAATTAAAATCACAAATTTTACCGTTTTTCTGTATGTCATTTTTTCTGTGGGTGTTTCTGTAAAAGGTTTTAATTTAACTATAATGACAAAAAAACAGGGGATTAGTGGTTGGTTTTAATTGATGGAGACTATGAATGATGAAAAAGTCTTTGGAATTTATTTTCCTCCTATTTAATTTAACAATTAAAATTCAAATCATAACACCATTAATTGACTTGGATTATGTGGCATTAAAAATGTATGTCCGATTGAATATCACATGACTTTTTTTTTAATATCACATTATCCAATTGAAAGGAAGTTTTTAACGGTGTTATCAATTAAATATTAATTCTTAAATCAGAAGAGTATAGAGATTAAATTTATGTAAGTAAGTTTCAAATATGCCAAGAGTACATGGAGTGGAAGCAAAATTAGACCATTTAATAGCAAGGCGTCTTTCTATGTCTATGTCCCTAACCTTTGCATTAGCATTGGAAAGAATAAGATGCTTCGGGCCTACGGGCTCACGAATTGCAAGAGCAGCCCCACCCCGCAGCCCCACCCCGCAGCCCCTCTATTCTTTTCTTCTCAGCCTATACCGAGATTTATTATATATTTGAACTATTCTCACTCGCTTAAAATCCAAGTCTGAAGTCAAAATTTGCCTAGGTTTCTAAAAGCTTAGAGACCAACTAATCTAGTAGCGAACAATTTTTCAACTTCCTCAAGCATTCTATTTAAACGTAGGTAGTATTTGAATAGGGAGGAATTCATTTTTAGCTTGGAGGAAAACAAAGACAATGGCTTATGAAATTAGGGATTAAAAGGTCAAAAAGTAAATTGGGTTCATGTGTTATGGGTATCTCGGATTGATAATTTTCTTAATAGTTTAAAGGTGATTATAAGGTAAAATTTGTTCATAGATATTCTTAACACTTTGACAATGCACACACATCTTGCAGACAAAATGATTGAACATGGGTCTCCTATGATGAACATCATCTTATTTTCCTAGTCATTGATTATTTCCATTTCATTTTTAAAATCAAAAATAAAAATGTCACGTCAGTATTTAAGGGTGGAAATGGATGGAAATTTAAATAGAAAGTTCATTTTGCTCGATACGAATTCTATAAGGATTAGTTTATCATTTTTTAGTAGAAAGGACCCAAATACAATCCACACCCTAATACAAGGACTATTTTGATATTTTCACCTTAGAATTACATACAAATACAATCCACGCCCTCATACAAGGACTATTTTGATATTTTTACCTTATAATTACATACAAATACAACCTTTACAAATTCAAACATATAATGCTATGTATTTGATAAAAATTTCAAAATTTAAAATAATTGTATATCCAATATAGAGATGTCAATTTTAAAATTTTGACTATGTTTGGTAAAAAGTTTTTTGAGTAAAAATTAGAGGTTTGAACAGTTTTTAGAATTTGATCGGTCAAATTCACTAATTTAGATATTTGGTAAATAAATGATTGCAATAACGGATTGGGTGAAACCTCTCGATTTTAAAAAAATCATTTTAGGAGATTTTTGAGTTAAAAATTTAGATAAAAGAACTGTAAAAACTCTTTTTTCCCTTGATAGTTACAAAATAATCACTAAATAACATAAATTTGAATAACTAATAAAATTTAAAATTATTTCATAAGTAAGAAATTAATACATACATTTAATTTAATAATTAATAAAATTATATTTATAAAAAATTAATATATACATCTAAATTTAATAATTATTAAAATTATATTAAAAATATAATTTTAAAAATATGAATTTAATATATATACTTCGTATATGCTTAGTGATGATATTAAGAAATAATTTTTATGATCTAATTAATATTAATAGATAAAAATATTAATAACTAATAAATTATTCAAACAAATATTGAATATAATAATGTCTTTGTACGTCATTTTACCTGTTCAAATAATCAAACAGCTATAAGCTATCAATTAATTTTATCAAATACTTTTATACAATAAGCTAATGCAATCCGCTAGCCAAATTAGCTAATGCTATTAGCTATTAGTTATTAGCTAATGTAATCCGCTATCCGTTAATTGCTAAACATAACATTTAGCTTAAAACTAGTTGTTCTAATGTCAAAAATACTCGAATTTAGTGATCTCAATAAAAACAAAAATGTTATTTTTAGGTGATTCAAATTCGAGCAGTTTATCTACAAAATGTGTTATCAAAAAATTAGAAAAAATAAATAAATATTATTATAAGATCGCACGCTCAAAATAAAATTATATATATTTTTAAAACACATTTGATTATTTATTTTCACCGAGAAGAAAACGATTTTATCAAAGAAAACCAATATGAATGAATACAAAGATAACATTGGAACATTGAGAAGTTGATATGTCACAGTCTTCCATCCTCCGGAAGTTAAACCCTTTTTACTGAGAAAGAGGGTACCAAAGGCGTTTGTTTGTCCACGGAGATGGGAAATTGCTATTACCCGAAATTGCAGGAGGTATTGGTCGAAAGAAGGATGAATTTTCAAATTTTGTCAACAATTTTAATTGTAGTAGAGAAAAGATGGTTAAAAACTCATGTTGACACCAAATTTTTTTTCTTAAGTCCTCAATTTTAGTCTCAGTAATAATAATTTTCTTTTATTCTCTCCCTAGGTTGAATAGTGATCTGTGACAAATGATATTAAAATTAAATGAATGTATGACAACCGACAAGAAATATATATTGAACAATTCTAACGAGACTACCATAAGGCTGAATTGAAAAAAAAAATAAAAAAATAGGTTTAGATTTTAAGGTGTTAAAGTTATGAATTTATGTTTTAGATTTTATAGTTTAAATACGGAGAATTGTGTAATTTTTTTGTACATAACTTGTGTATTAAAAACATCGCATCTTAAGAGAGGTGATAAAATATTATCAATTTAACGATTTTTAATGTCGTTAATTATTTTATGATAAATTAATATTATTAAAAATCAAAACAACTTTTTAAACTTGTAAAAAAAAAATTAATGATCATAGACTCGGCTTATTTTATTTTTCAATTTTTTTTTAGTTTCGTTTGGGTGATGTATAAATGACAGTATGTTTTTTATGTTTATTTTAGGCGAGTGAAAAGAACATCCCAGACCCAGTACCCAAACAAATAGATTTGTTTAATTTGAAATTTGATTTCTGGGGACGGCAGCGGCAAAAAAAACGAGATTTTAGTTTGCTTCTACACCCATTCAAAGTGGTTGATTGTTAGCAGATTTACTTAGGGCCGTATATATTTATCTATCTATTCATTCATATATTATAATTGTCCATTTATGACACTCTCGTGACTCTCACCACTGTCCTTCCTTTCCCTTTTTGGTTCTTCTTCTTCTTCGGCCTCCCCCCGCCCAGCCCCAGCTCACCAATAGATCTCTCCTTCTGCTTCGGTTGCAATGCAATGCCATTGCCAGGTACCCTTCTCTCTTTTCCTCCCATTATGATTCCGATTTTTTCGTCATCAATCGTTTTTACTGAATTTGTTTAATCGATCCAAGACTCCATTTTCCTATGTAAGCTATTACTGCAGTAGGAGTTTGCAGATTCCACTTATTATCACACCCATTTATATGCACTTCTTATGTGTGGATCTCCGCGTTTTTTGTTTTTTTTTTCACCCCGTTTCTCGTTTTGCGGCAGAATGTTCTTGATTTGGGCTAATATTATGGTTAGGCATCTCGGAAGTCAACTTTTTTTCTTCTTCTTTCTGTAGTGATTTTATAATTGAGGAGCAAAAAGGAAGGATCAGAGCATCTTTGGTTTTAGTCGGGCAGATTCCCGTCGAATGCCCGTTGACTGGCTGTCATCAATGAGCCGGAGTATGAGAGCAAGTAGGTCTTCCTTTAGCTCTAGCAATGGGCATGATGAGGTTCCTTATTCCAGCGCTGCTTCTGTTTCAAATGGCGACGATTACGACAGTGATGGCTCTAACTTCGCACCTCCGTATGTTCCTCTCACATACCTTCCTGTTTAATAGTTTATACGGAATTATTTATTACAATGAAGCAGTTTATGGTGTCGGATTTTGACCTTAGCAAGCTGCCAACTTTAACAGAATGTTGTATTCATTTTTCTCTCTGCCCCCAATTGGAGATCTTCCTTCCTTGTTTACCACCATCGGCTACACATTTATATGCATATTCTTTGCTTATGATGGATATTTTTCACTTCTAATTGTTTTCATTCTGCGTCTTGTTTAAAACAGTACACCAAGTACATTGTTCACGTCAATTCCTCCGGAACTTGCTGGTGCAATACCCTTGATTGATAGATTTCAGGTAGCTTCTAGCTGATATATTCAATACAAAAGACAGACGTCACATTTTGTTGATAATGCATGAAAAATCATTATCAGAATTCATGTCAAGATTATAATTCTATTTGAATTGATGCTTTTTGAAATTCTAATTTACAATCAACCATGTAGGTGGAGACATTCTTAAGAATGATGCAGAAACAGATTAATTCTTCTGGAAAGCGTGGTTTTTTCTCTAAAAAGTCTGCATCTACTCAAGTTCGAGAAAAATTTACATTCGAGGAGATGTTGTGTTTCCAAAAGGTAATAATACACTAATTTTCAGAAAATATCTCTGTATACTAAACTGAACTCAAGAACATCTAAGTTAAAAGAATTTACCATTGCAGGAACCTATTCCAACTTCGCTACTTAAAATTAATAGTGATCTGGTGAGCCGAGCGACGAAAATGTTCCATATGATTTTGAAGTACATGGGAGTTGATTCATCTGAACGTGTAACTTCAGTCAGCTTCGATGAACAGATTGAGCTAGTTTCTAAACTATATAAGCAAACTTTAAAGCGTGCAGTGCTTCGAGATGAATTATTTGTTCAGATTTCCAAACAAACAAGGAACAATCCTGATAGGTATGCTTCTCCTTTCTAAGATGTGCATTTTTTCTTATATGCCTTTGTTTCTCTTTTGACTTGCTTGATGTTACTTGCCATTGGTTTGAACGTTACAGGGAAAACTTGATCAAAGCATGGGAGCTAATGTATTTATGTGCATCCGCCATGCCTCCTAGCAAAGACATTGGTGGATATCTATCTGAGTACGTCCACAATGTAGCCCACAGTGCAAACAGTGATTCTGAGGTCCAAACCCTTGCACTAAATACATTAAATGCTTTAAAGCGTTCTGTCAAAGCTGGCCCCCGCAATACAATACCAGCACGTGAAGAAATTGAAGCTGTTTTAACTAATCGAAAGCTGAAACATATTGTGTTTTTCTTGGATGAAACTTTTGAAGAAATTACATACGACATGGCAACAACTGTGTCTGATGCAGTAGAGGTACCAATATATGTATCATCAGTATAGGTGTAATTTTGTTATAGGAAAATAAATCCCAGAGTTTGCTGTCATATTCCAAATACATTACTTACAACTTAGGACAGATATACACACTTTATTATTGAATATTTATTGAACTAGTGAGAAAGAATTAGAAAAACATTTTCTGTCAATTTTTAGTGAAAAGGAATTCATTTTGAATGTTTTACAAGTTAAAGACATTCATTACAGTTGTTTTGCTTATCTGCTAGCAGATTGGAAAAACAGAATCTGTTTAGTCTAGGTTTAGTTGTATGAATTTTATGGTTGGATAGGAGGTTCACTTATTAAATCTTCCTAACAGTGTGTTTCCCCACTTAGAATTTAGATTGTGTGTTTTATTTCTTGGAATGCTAGATGATTTTCTTAAGAAGGTTTCTTAATTTGGATGTGGTTCATGGGTGTGTTTTTCTTCAATCTCATCTCATTGTTTGTCTCAATTTTTTTATCAGGAGCTTGCAAGTATAATTAATCTATCAGTGTATTCTAGCTTCAGCATGTTTGAATGTCGTAAAGTTGTTACTGGATCCAAGTTTCCTGACACTGCAAATGGTATCTATTATAGTTTTTGATAGTTTTCCTACATAAAGATTTGCTAACACAATCTAAAGCTTACTTGCTCTCACGTAGAGGAATACACTGGGTTAGATGATAATAAGTATATTGGGGACCTGCTGGAGGAAGTCAAGGCTGCTAAGGAGCGAAGTAAAGGGGAAGTATTACACTGCAAACTCATATTTAAAAAGAAGCTATTTCGGGAGTCCGATGAAGCTGAAACGGATCCAATGTTTGTACAGCTTTGTTATTTTCAAGTGTGTAATCCGATTTGAATTGTCTTCAACTATTTTACAAATTTGGCGTATTTTTAAACTCTTATGCTTTATGCAGTTACAACATGATTATATTTTGGGCAATTATCCTGTTGGAAGAGATGATGCTGTTCAACTGTCTGCATTACAGATCTTGGCTGAGATTGGATTTGTTGGTAACCCTGAATCATGCACGTAAGTTTTCTTATACAGATTACGTTCTGTTTAACCTTTTGAACTTACAAGACATAATGATTCATAATCTTTTTATCTCCTAATGTTTTTAGTTCCATCAACGTTAGGAAAAATTTTGCTCACCAATGTAAATATCATTTTTTAGTGATTGGAATACTCTTCTAGAAAGATTCCTTCCTAGACAAATTGCAATTACTCGAGCAAGACGAGAGTGGGAATTGGATATCCTTTCTCGTTACCGTTCAATGGTCAGAACCTGAATTTTTAAATTCCTTATTTATACATCCATGATGCTGTGATATAATTTGTCTAATTATAAATTATTTTGGCAATCAAGGAACATCTTACAAAAGTTGATGCAAGACAACAATTTCTACGAATATTGAGGACACTCCCCTATGGGAGTTCAATTTTCTTCAGTGTTCGCAAAATTGATGATCCAATTGGACTTTTGCCTGGACGGATAATTTTGGGCATCAACAAACGGGGGGTTAGTTTTTATTTATATCTTTTTAAAATATGTCGTCACAAATGCAAAATGTTACAGTTGTTTTTTGTTTCTACTATTCAATTTTTTATTGTTAAATATTAATGTATGTGCCTTTTTTTTTACGTAGGTTCACTTTTTTCGTCCTGTTCCCAAAGAGTATTTACATTCAGCTGAATTAAGAGACATAATGCAGTTTGGCAGCAGCAATACTGCTGTATTTTTCAAGATGAGAGTTGCTGGTGTTCTTCACATATTTCAGTTTGAAACTAAACAGGTTTAGACAACTCTTTGTCATCTTCCTTCCATGTCTTTTCCTTTTTGTTTTTAGACAAATGCAATTAATATTCCATCAAATGGATGAAGAGTAAGTGGTCCAAGTCTTCAAGAAGCCACTATAGTGGGTAAATTTTGAGGTGTTAAACTGGTATATCTTAGGTTCAAAGTTAGGAGGTTGAGGTGATGAGTTTGCAGATGAGTATCTCACATTTTGTTTCTCTACAAAGAAATGGAGTATGATGTGCTAACACACGCTAATCTTTTTTATTTTTGTATTTTTTGATAAGAAATTAATAATTTCATTTGATGCAGGGGGAAGAAATTTGTGTTGCTCTTCAAACGCACATAAACGATGTCATGTTACGTCGTTACTCAAAAGCTCGGTCTGTTGCTAATGGATCAGTAAATGGAGATGTTTCTAACAATTTTAAGCCTCCTAGTCTAGAAGTGTATGAGAAACGCGTTCAAGATTTATCAAAAACTGTTGAAGAATCTAAAAAAAACACAAACCAAGTAAGCTTGAAAGGAGATTTATTGGTTGCTATTGAATTCATATTAATTTCCTTGCTACTTTCTAAAGTGCTCATCACATTCTTTTTCTTGGAAACTTCATTTGGAATTAATGAGTTATGTACTTGAATTTAGTTGTTGGGAGAATTACATGAGAAGCAAAAGCAAGAGTTGAAAACACAAGAAGAATTGGAGTGTCTTAAAAATGCCTTGAGGAAAGAGAAGGAAGACTTAATGGGGGTTAAGTTGGACCGGGATAGAATTAGATCATTATGTGAAGAAAAAGATGCTTCTCTTCAGGTTAGTAGTCTATTTAATATTTTAAAATTGGTATTTATATCAATTTTTATTGTACGATACATGTTTTTACATTTGAATATTGTAGGCTGCTCTATTAGAGAAGAATGCAATGGAAGTTAGGTTGGCTAAGTTAAGTAATCTAGCTTCAGAAAACAATGCCAAAGGGAACAAGACTGTAATAGTAAATGAGGTAAGACATGTACAAAGAAGTATGATGCTAGTAAATAACTTTTTCATCTTTCAATTTTATATATAATATTGATATAATTGTTTGGTTTGTAATTAATGAACCCTTTTGCACTATGCTTTGTTGCACAGTCACTGCACAAGCTCCAAGATGAATTGAAACTTCGTAATGAGGAGTTGCATATGTTCGAGGAAAGTGCAAAAGGATTAACAAATGAGAAGGTCAGTTTGGAGCAGAGGATTATTGAACTGGAAAGGAAAAAAGATGAAGAGGTACTATTGTAGTATTAGAAACAAGCGGCTGATTTTACATAGTAGTCGGACTGATGAATTGACTATTGTGTGGCGTCAAAATATAGGTGAAAATTCTGAAGAAGAGCTATGAGCAAGAATGCAAAGCCTTAAAGCTTCAGGTGTTTGAACTTGAAAAGAAGTTGGAAGCGGTTGCCAATGAGTTGGCTGTTTCAGAGTCAACCATTGCAATTAGAAATGCAGATATTTCTTCCCTGCAGAATAACTTAAAAGAACTAGAGGAATTGAGGGAAATGAAAGAGGTACTTATCTTTTTTATCCTTAAATCTTTGAAATGTAACATTTATATCCTTATCGCACAGATTTCATTGGTTTTGTTGTTCTTTCAGGATATTGATAGAAAGAACGAGCAAACTGCTGCTATCTTGAAGATGCAAGGGGCTCAACTTGCCGAATTAGAAGCGCTTTATAAGGAAGAACAAGTTTTAAGAAAGCGCTATTTTAATACTATAGAAGGTTGGGAAGAACAACTTATTCTGAAGTTATTATATTTAATCTGTTTTAGTACATTGTATATGTCACCATATATAACACATAGTTCCAGTTTATTTCATCGTATTTTTATTTTAAATGATCAATACACGATTAACCTTTGTTTAAACATCAGATATGAAAGGCAAGATTAGAGTTTTTTGTCGTGTGAGGCCTTTAAATGATAAAGAGATGGTTGAAAAGGAAAGAAAAGTGCTAATGGGTTTGGATGAATTCACTGTTGAACATCCATGGAAGGATGATAAAGCAAAACAACACATGTATGATCGAGTCTTTGAAGACAATGCCACCCAAGAAGATGTTTTTGAGGATACGAGGGTAAGCTACGAAGTTGTTTATTTTAAATTAACTAGTTCTATAACATTTGTCTTTTGTAATTTTTTTAAGTTACTGTATTCTTTCAACCTTTCTGTTCATGGTTCTTATGATGCAGTATTTGGTTCAATCAGCCGTTGATGGGTACAATGTTTGCATATTTGCTTATGGTCAAACTGGTTCTGGGAAGACATTTACTATATATGGATCAGATAACAATCCTGGATTGACACCTCGAGCTATTGCGGAACTTTTCAAAATTTTAAGGCGTGATGGTAACAGATTTTCATTTTCATTAAAGGTAATTATTTTGATGAAATAATTTATATGCATAACAGTTTTTCTTTTCTCAAATAATTTGTGTACTAAACATGTAATTCACAAGCATTTTAGTAGCTTTTATGAGGTTGGATGACTAATCTAAATATGATATTACATTCAATCCATATAGTTTAAAACAGTAAGGTTGCTCTCACAATTATTTCTAGACAACATAATATTTTCCTCTCCTGCTAATAAGTTCTGAAAATCAAATATTGTATCTTCATCTCTTAACTATTAACTATTAACATTCATCCTGACATGACATGACAGGCGTATATGGTGGAGTTATACCAGGATACACTTGTTGACTTGTTAGTACCGAAGAATGTTAAGCGTCTGAAACTTGATATAAAGAAAGATGCAAAGGTATTGTTACTTAAAGTGGATAGGCTCTGGGTTTTAACTTCAGTGATGATGCTTATTGAAGAATTTATATATCTTATGTAATTTTTTTCCTATATAATTTTCTATGATTATCGGTCTCTAGTTTAGTTGTGTGCTTAATATGTTGCCTGTTTGTATAGCTTTTATCGCTTTTGGTTTATGATTGTCAGGGCATGGTTGCTGTAGAAAATGCAACGGTTTTGCCTATATCAACTTTCGAGGAGTTAAAAAGCATTATTCAGAGAGGATCAGAACGAAGACACATATCTGGGACACAAATGAATGAGGAAAGTTCAAGATCTCATCTAATACTTTCAGTTGTTATTGAGAGTACCAATCTTCAAACACAGTCTGTTTCCAGGGGAAAGGTATTATAATTTTCAAGTATATAATTAGTTTGCACATATTTGAATTACCTTTCCACGTATAAGTTTTTGGACATTAACACGAGTAACAACTCTCTTTTTTTGCACTTGCATGATTGTAAATGAGAGACAATCTAATGATCTCATGTGCAGCTAAGTTTTGTGGACCTTGCTGGTTCTGAGAGAGTGAAAAAGTCCGGTTCTGTTGGTAGTCAACTTAAAGAAGCACAGAGTATTAACAAGTCACTTTCTGCACTTGGGGATGTCATTAGTGCTTTATCTTCTGGCGGCCAACATATTCCCTACAGGAATCACAAGCTAACGATGTTAATGAGTGATTCCCTTGGTGGAAATGCCAAAACACTCATGTTTGTCAACGTGTCTCCAGCTGAATCAAATTTGGATGAGACATACAACTCTCTAACGTATACTTTCTTTACAACCCCTCTACATTTAAGTACTCGAGTTTCCAAGTAGTTCTATGATATTATTACTGAAATAATGGGCTATATTGTTGCTAATGATAGTGTACTGCTTAAAAGATGTATACTGTTTATCTTAGTTAATTTTTATTATTTTTCTTGTTACTTTAGATATGCATCGAGAGTTCGGTCCATCGTGAACGACCCAAGCAAAAACGTTAGCTCAAAAGAGGTGGCTCGATTGAAAAAGTTGGTTGCATATTGGAAGGAGCAAGCTGGTAGGAACGGAGACGAGGAGGAGTTCGAAGAGATTCAAGAGGAGCAAACAAGAAAAGACAGGACAGATGGTCGTCACTCGATGTGAGTCATTGCTCTCAACTAGGATCTTCTTGAATACAATATTCGAGTTTGTTGGCATTGAATCTGTTTACCAACATGAGTCACTGAGTGTGACCTTTCTTAATTTGTAGATCTGAACTATGTGTATTTAGGTACAACAGTAATTAGATCTAGATTCGTAAGATAAGTGTAGTGTGTATATTTTGGGTCTAATATTTAAATGAATCCAATTCCGTACATGAAATGCTGTGCATTTTGGTTTCTATCCCACAATATAAAGGGTTGGTTCCAGTTCAAGAATTGAGGCTAAGTTTTTACAATATTGTTTCATTTAAATATGTATTATTTTTTACAATTGAAATAAAGGGGCCATGAAGTTGTTTTCTCTCAAGAATGGATCCAAAAATTGATTTTGGGTGGATGAGATTATTCAAGGGTCATCAAGGCATGACCTTCGAGATTTGATCTTGGCCTTTTTATTGATGGAAAATATTTAGTGCCCATCTTCAGACGAACGCAAGATTTTAGGTTAGGGGGGTAAACCTATAAATTTATAGGGGGCAAACTTATAAAAAATTAGGGAGGGCGAAAATAAATTTTTAATAAAAAATACATAAAAAATTTTAAAAAATTTTCTAAATCGTATAGGAATTTCAAATTTTTAGAGGGCGGATCTATCCCTGCCCATCTTATCATAAGTTTAATCTCACTTATCAACGCTGGAATATCTTCCATTTTCTCGAGTTTTCCAATTACTTAAATTGTTCAATATTTTTAATGATTTCTTCCACATTTCCTGTGGTTACGAGAAATTTTGCATCTTGTCCATTAAATGACATAAAAGTGTTCAGGAGTGGACCTTAATACTAATTACTAAGCTTTGGAAGGGCTTAATTAATTTTAAAAAAATTAAAAGGAATAATAAACTCCTTCAAAAATTTTAAAGTTTTCTTAAAATTTGAAAGGGGTCAAATTAAAATATTCAGGACCTAGAGGTTATTTCCTTATATTTTAGGGCTAAGGTCCCCGCCTGCCTCCATTATCACCTGTTTTTGAAAGCGTCAACTTTAGTTGTTGTAGCTACGTAAAAAGTTGATAATTTTCAATAAAGTTTCTTAAACTTCTAAGGTTTTTACTGTAAATTGTCTAATATTTTCGGTGACATTATCAACATTTTTCGTAGTTACAAAATACATTGTTATGTCATCTAACAAATAACGTAAAAGTGTCAACATTAGTTGTAGCTGCTAGAAAAATTATGAAAATTTGAGAAACTCCACCTTTGATAAAATTAAACAATTTTTTTATAACTAAGATAAATGTTAAATTAACCACTCAAACTTTTACTCTAAATTTTATCACCGATCACATTAGACAGAATTCCCAAGTTTTAAATAGACTTCGTTTATATCCACAGGGAGCAAAATGCCATGAAGGCCCCAGAGACCACACGTTCGAAAATATATCAAAGAGAAAGGTAGGGTGCTGGATTGGAGTGAGAAACGTCAAACCACATCCATACATTGAAGGAGATGCTATCCAAAATCTCACCCTCTCGTTTCACTCCTCCACCGATTTACTTACTACTGCTCTCTTCTCCATTTGTTCTTCTTATTCTAAACTAAAACCTTTTGCCCCTCTGCATCTGCTCCACCATCATCATGGCCTCCGTTACACTTTCTGTACCCAAACCAACCCTTCAGGTTCATTGCTTTGCTGCTCTTATTTACGTATCACTGCATGATCACAAATCAACTTTTCCTTTATGTTTCAGGCAAATGGAAAGGGTTTTGCCGAATTCTCAGGCCTACGCAACTCCGGTAGCCTTCCCTTTGCCAGGAAAACCTCGGATGACTTTCACTCTGTTATTGCTTTTCAGACATCTGCTGTGAGTTTGACGCTCTATCAACTTTGTACTGACTAATTTCTGGTTAAGTTTACATTGTTCCTTTAACTTGTGTGCTTCTTGTTTGTAGTTGGGAAACAATGGTGGATACCGGAAAGGGGTGGTAGAGGCGAAGCTAAAGGTGGCTATCAATGGGTTTGGTAGGATTGGCAGGAACTTCTTAAGGTGCTGGCATGGCCGTAAGGAATCCCCACTTGATGTCATTGCAATCAATGACACTGGCGGTGTTAAGCAGGCTTCTCACCTTCTCAAATATGACTCTACCCTAGGCATATTCGAAGCCGATGTCAAGCCTGTTGGTGACAATGCCATCTCTGTTGATGGCAAGGTCATCAAGGTCGTTTCGGACCGCAACCCCGCTAACCTCCCATGGAGGTAAGAATTTATGTTTCTCTTATCTCTAGTTCTACATTAAAATGCATCAACTTATCTACTTATCATTCAAGCTGAATGTTGGTGCAGAGACTTGGGGATCGATCTGGTGATCGAGGGAACCGGAGTGTTTGTCGACAGAGATGGTGCAGGAAAGCACATTCAAGCAGGAGCCAAGAAAGTGCTGATTACTGCCCCAGGAAAAGGTGACATCCCAACCTATGTTGTTGGAGTTAATGCCGATGCATACAACCCGGATGAGCCCATTATCAGCAATGCTTCTTGCACAACCAATTGTCTTGCTCCCTTTGTCAAGGTTCTGGACCAGAAGTTTGGTAACTCCCTGTACCTAAAATTTCTTAATTTGCCTCGGCTTTTAATCTGTTTAAATGGTTGGAATCAAGTAGTACCTATGACAGTAGATATGGTGCTGATGTGGCTATTACAAGTATGATATGTTAGACACCTGGTGTCCGGTCGAAAATTCCTAGTCTAACAGTTCAATCGTTTAGAGGCAGAAAACGTAGACAAGCAATAATGGGGAACTAACATAATACATGGCAGGTATCATCAAGGGCACCATGACTACAACTCACTCATACACAGGAGACCAGCGGTTACTTGATGCTAGCCACCGTGACCTCAGACGTGCTAGAGCTGCAGCTCTCAACATTGTCCCAACTTCAACTGGTGCAGCGAAGGCTGTGGCCCTTGTACTCCCCACTCTCAAAGGCAAACTAAATGGCATTGCTCTGCGTGTACCAACACCGAATGTCTCGGTCGTTGACCTAGTCGTACAGGTCTCGAAGAAGACCTTGGCTGAAGAGGTGAATGCTGCTTTCAGAGAAAGTGCAGAGAAAGAACTTAACGGTATCCTTTCTGTATGTGATGAACCCCTTGTTTCAGTTGACTTTAGGTGCTCCGATGTGTCCTCCACCATCGACGCATCACTCACCATGGTCATGGGAGAAGACATGGTTAAGGTGATTGCTTGGTACGACAATGAGTGGGGTTACTCTCAAAGGGTGGTAGATTTGGCTGACATTGTTGCCAACAATTGGAAGTGATCGGAAATACTTGTTGCGACGTGACGGTTAATTTTTGCTCACCTTATTTCTTTCGGCTTTCATTAAGAATGTATAATTTTAATATTGGACTATATATCTGGAAAGTTTATGCAATACAAATCTTGCTTCGACATTGAAGGCATGCCTCCATGCTATTTATGCCATTGCTTGGTTAAAGGAAGCATGTAGTTAGTCAAAAGTGCAATTCGTTCAAAAAAAAAAGTGCAATTTAATCCCCTTTACGGAAGAACATTGACAAACATGTCCTTTTTCCAATTTTTTAGGGTAAACTAGACGTTGACATATATGTTAAACATTACTTTGTAAGGCTGAAAATTGTTACACTACAATTTACTGTAGAATTAATAAAATTTGCTGTAACAGGAAATAAATCCCCCCAGCAGAAAACAATGATATATATATTTCAAAAGCACAATATATCTTTATAGTGATACAGACCAAAAAACCCTTACTATCATCTGTTAAAACAAATATTTAGCATAGTGTACATTGTACTATATTTTCAGCAGCACAGAGTGCGGAAACCTCCCAAACATTCTGCTCGTTAAAACAACCAATGTTTCCTCTTTGGCTTCTGAGGCGGGGAACCTGGAGAAGATAGAACATTTTATCCTTTGAAAATCCAAAATCTAAGAGAGGCTAAAACTAAAATCATGGTTTCACCCTAACAAACCTTGAATCGCATATAGTGAGTTGTAGTGCACCTCAGACCAGAAACTCAACCACAACTCTGCATTAATAAAACAGAACGGATCAAAACCATAAGAATGCATTCATGGATATAAAACAGATTTTTGAACCTGATATCAAGAAGATATTGACAGTTAGAATGATAACATGCTTAAGTAATCAGTATAGCACATGTTACTTGTTTATGCATATATGCAGTCCTAGTGGGAGGATTCTCTAAGTCGGGTTAAAAGACGATAAACAAAGTCAACTGCTAACCAAACAGTCTCGGTAAATAAAATGCTTCACATTGCAGGGATTAGGAAATAGAAAAAAGCTGTTGCACAGGGATGCTATCAGGATGGAAGAATAAAAAGCCACTCGTACAAGTCAGGAAGTTTGTTGAGCACTCTCAAGTTGAGACAAAAAGTATTTGGAAAGAAAAAGTTTATGCAGGACTATTTATTGGAAAATAGGCAGACCGTAGCAGGCTGCATGTTTGGAACCTTGACCTTCAAGCATACTAAAGTGCACCCATGAAAAGCACACACAGAGTGATAAGGACAGGGAGAGCAGGATGAATAACTAATTGAAAAGAAATAAAATAATAATAAAATGCTAAAACAGTTACATGGTATGCAGGGACGGAGCAAGAAATCAAACTTAAGAGGGGGCAAAGTATAAATAGTCATAAAAATTAGGGGGGTATAAATAAACTAAAATTGGGGGTCTAAATAAGCAAATATCTGTATATATATTTTAATACAATTTTTTTTTTGTGGGGGGGGGGGGGAGGGGGTGGAGAGCAACTGCCCCCTGAGCTACTATATAGCTCAGTCACTGATGGTATGACAACAGTTTTTTTGTTTTCTTTTTCCGAAAAGAAGAAAAAATAAAATCTATTTCCATTATTACCATGTTTAGGAGCCTGGCCTTGTGGCATTATTTCAATAAAGCAAGTATCTCTGAATGACGTCAAAAGGCATATTTTTACTGCAAACTGCAAAAACACAAATACCACATATTACAAACTGATATGTTGGCTAGGATCAAGCTCAACTGAGTATTGATGCATTTTACTTGGAATATGGAAACTCAGAACACATTCACAATACTTGGAAGGATTGGAAATTCTTTAAGAAATAATAATGGAAAAAGAAAAAGGGATTATCACTTCAGATGTTTCTAACTATTTTCACAATTGCGTCATCATTATCAGATATTTCTAAACAATCAACAAAGAAGCCAACATTTTAGACATATTAAAGGCTAAAATATAAAATATAGATGAAACTTGGCAAAGGAACACAAATTTGACAGGAGAAGTCGCAATTAATGTGTTTCACTGAAATCTGACAAACTTGCATAACACAATACTTCATCTGTAATAGTATTTGCACCATTTCTGCATGTTGATTTCCATTGCATTAGGTTGTGTCAGCTTGATGATATGATGTGAAAATTAAACATCACGACTACCTTATAGAAGAGTAAGTTAAAAGAGGCAGCAAATTATGATAATTTTTATGACAGAAGACAAACCTTATCAGAAGCTGCTTGTAAGGTAACATGGTCACCCCATTCTCCAGATCTACACAATAAGGTTAATTAGATTTACAAATGTTGACTGTGAGAAAAAAATCAAGTTCAACTAAACTCTAAAATAGAAGCATCAGTTCCAGTAACACTTAGTCACATCAAAGCAGCAAGTCTAAGACCCTTAATGATGCAACATACTTTGCCATTTTCTTGCAATATTTCTTGTACTTCATTGGAACATATCCTTCATACAAGTTACGGTTGTCTTTAAGCTGGAAAATGAAAAGTGACACAAATAAGAAAAAGAAGTAATCGTTTAAAATTAATTACTTGGTATTTCTTTTCATCCTGTTTCTGGGATATCTTTCACAAATCTAAAACACCAGCAATTTATTTTTCAGAGAATTCATAATTAGTGAACTTCAAATAGTTGACCAAATAAGTTCAAGAAATATCTACACCCAACCCCTCTAATCAAGCGACCACGACATTGTACCTGTTTAACAATATCTTTCCTTATATGCTTGTGATACTCAGGGGACCTGTACATCTGATCTGAGAGTGCACGAAACTGCAAAACAAAGTTATGTGATTTGAATAAATATTCATAAAGCTTGACTATGAAAATGAGGTAAAAAGATCTAAGAGATTAACTTTCATCATTAGTTGGTATTACTGTACCTGACAGTTCCCATCACCAGTTACCTTCACTTCACATAGACCATAAACTTGGAGCCTGAGAAAAACGAGGGGTTTACCAAATATTTTTATTGAAGACATATATAGAAGTCTAGCATTGAGGACTATAAAGTTAAGTTCCAAGATATTCTACCATATTCTAAGCAAAGATATACTATAATGAGCTTAATCACAAGTTTCTCTAAAGTTAAGTTCCAAGGACAAAAATATGCTGTAGTTACAACCCTACTGAGTCATATGCGCCTACTCATGATGTTGCATGAATCTTAATGTTTCCCACATCAATATGCAATACTTATGACTCGTATGCAAAAAGCCGTGCATGCTTGGAAATGCTTGCACATAAAAAAAACACTTACAAATACACAGATTTGTAAATTAATGATTTTTGAGACAAATGTTGTTGCAGCCCTAGGTCTCTAAGGTGAGCATGGACCTTACTAATTTGAACCCTCTATAAGGGATAAAGTCACAAGCTTCAGTAAAAAAAACAACTATTAGAGGAAAGGTGAAAAGACCAGCAGCTAGACTGCAAGGCGAAGAGCATGCAAGAATTCAGGGATAGCATTTATCTTAAATATTTAATCTCTCTCTAAGATACACTAGCATAGTAACGTATACTTGGAAGAAAGAGAGCTAATTCATATAAAGCCATTCTATCGAGAGAGTATGACTTTTTGGTACATTAAATACGGAAGAGTTCTGAAAGAAGGAGACATAAATTATAGTGCAACTAAAAAGAATATAACTTAAATAGCATGCGTGTTGTTTTCACAAAATTTCTCACCAGAACATTCGTTACTTCACCATCTACGTAATTATTTTCATATAAACATTTAGATTCCATTTGGTAGATAGTACTACCATATGAAAAAGAAATTACTATAAAGCACTAATAAAAGGCATCATTATAGTTGATTTATAAATGGATAAATGATTAAAAATGTAGGACCAGATCACTAAATCAGTCAAATTCTTCGAATTTATCAATAAATACAAAATACAAATCATGATGCCTTCCAATTTTCCAACTATGCTACATAGATATGTATATCCATGATGTTTTTCAACATCTTCCAAATGAATGAAGATTAGAAGAATAAGGTTTTAAACCATGTTTTTGGAACTGTTAAGCATAAGATATACCTCTCCAGAAGACGTTGGTGATCCAAACTTGCATCACTTATGCTGGGAATATAGGAGTTTATTTGTGGGATGTGCTGAAATTTCAAGAAATTTTCATTTAAAAGCGAAGAATTACCAATCAATATCAATAAAAAGCAGTAATAGAATCAATGTAATAAGCAAGAACTGTACAGAGATGCAGAATGGATAAATGATAAAACAAGAGAGCATCAAATGCATCAATTCTCAGAGGTAATGAATGCTTAACGAGAACTGCGAAGACTTCTTTTGTTGATTTTTTTTTTTTTGGGGGGGGGAACAAAGATAGAACCTACTAAAATCAGTTTTAAAATGAATTCAGACAGACGGATATATGAAGGAAATGTAAACTTCACAAGTTGAAAAGCAAAATAAAATCGACAAGAAAAAGATGAAAAAGTGGAACAGCATACAGGAACAGGTGCAAGACCAGAAAGGCGACTAGCAACTGCACCATCTAACTTGGAATATTCTTCTGATAACACAACAGCAATCATCCGATCATCCTCGGTATCCGGATGACTGCTCCAAGAGGAAGAGGTAGAACTTTCACCCTTGTGCTGAGCTCCATTCCACATAGTGTAACTCAAGCCGAAATAGAGAACCAGTCGTCGGTATAAAACCAACTTAAACAGGTGCTGAATGCTAAACTGCAAAAGAGAGAAGCTTAACAGAATGAGTACCATTCTTAGATGCGGAAGTAAAGACATTACCATATGTTTGATCGTCGGTATTCGTTCAATTACAATCACATTATAGTTCCATTATAAAAGACTGGTCGAAAAAAAAACAAGCAAGAAACACAAAAACCATCCATGCAAGTGATTGGCCAAGATTGTAATTAGATTGTTTTTCATAATAAAATCAAACCCGGGCATCATTCTTTTAAGCAATCTGCCTGTGTATAGCAATTATTTAAAGGAAACTCGTTGTCTGAAACATAGTATTGACCTAACAATGAAATTAGGGGTTAAGGATGGAGTTAAAGGAGAAGACTATCAATAATTAATAATAAAGGATACATTCGATCCAACAACAAAAACAAGGCCACGTCTATCGAATCTATTACATTTTCCACCAAAGGATCTTCCAATGTTCAAAAAGTAAATACAAATTAAGACACGAAAAGGAACACATCATCAAGCTTAAAATCTGGACTGAAAATAACCCAACTTACTAATGATAGGAATCACCGGAGATACGCCGTTGTGGATGGTTGCAGCGGGAGGCGAAAGATCAAAGACGGGTGGGTGGTGGTTGTTGATTTCGAGTATTGGAAGGGAGGAACTTTTTTATTTATTTATTCTCCTCCTCTGTGACTGCTTCCACGATTGTAAGCGGAAGAGAAGAAAATATCTTATTCTATGCTATTCTATTATATTTGGGAGTTGAAAAAAGCGCGTCTTCCCATTGTAAAGCCCTTAAAGAGTCCTCTAATAGGTTGAGGGAGGCGGAGGGTTTCCGTGTTCGGTAGTTAGTGGTTGGCTTTCGCGGTTTCTGCGCAACAAGACAGCTCAGCCCCACCCCCGTGTCGTTTTCAGTTTTTAGATTTTCCGCTCAACAAAGATCTTTTCGTTTTCTATTTTTATTACTAGAAAATCAACCCCGCTATATTTGGTGAGAAAATTCATTTCTGTTTTTTTTTTTCATTTAATGATAGATGATGGAAAACTAATCCAACAGAAAAGAAAATGATGGAAAGGGCAAGAAATAACAAGCAAAAGTACTTGTGTTTTTTTGGTGTAAGAAAGAGATGATAATCTAAGGCTGATTTATGGAATTTGGACAGAGTTTTAGCATAGGAAGATCAATGGTTCATAATTAATCCCATATTTATATAAATATTATTTTCTATATTCTATAGTTCTCATAAGATAGCACTTGAAATGTTATCCAACCCGTTCTATCTTTTCATTTCAATTCATTTTTTATTAAATGGATAAATTATTATATTTTCAAAATAAATATTAAAATCGAACGCACACAAAATAAAATAAAATGAACATCTTTTGCGACTAGGTCAATAAATGAATCTCATTTCAACTCTTTTAATCAATAACAATACTAGTCTTTGCCACATATGTGGTCTAATTTCCATTAAACTCCACCAACATACTTGATACAAACATAGGAGAGCAAAGCGAGTTATTTTAGACAAAAAAAAATTAACTTATTTTTCGAAGGTTGGAATACCAGTTGATTTGCGTCGATTTTTTGAATGAGATTTAAGTATTTTCTGGATCAAAATGTTTTCTTATGAAACGATAGACTATTATTATCTTTTCAACACATCTTGAAACTTCTTGATCAAAAGTTAAAAAATTAAGATACATCTAATTTAACAAAAACAATATAGTCAAAAAATATATGCGAATATGAGATTCTTCATTGTTTATTTTAAGGAATTTAAAATCAGATTTATCATTTATTTTGTTTTATAAGGTATTTGGATGCATTAGATGTTAGATGTGGTTATATTCAAATTTATTTGTCTGTATTCTTTTTCCTTTTCTCTTTTAATTTGTTTAAAATTTATGATTAATACAGCCTTGCGCAACTATTGTAATTTGGGTGGTTTCTTCATTAAATCCTTCCATTATTGTGCTGCGTATTGCAGCAGTGAAAGGGCCGACACAAGGGGTGTGCAAAGACTTGGTTGGATGGTAGGGAACGAGTGACCGAAGGTTCATAGTGAAATCAGCTTATATGGCGCGCTGTGGACAGGTTAGTGGTCCGAACCACGTGGTCTGGAAGATTTTACACGGGTATAAAGGGTTGCCGAGGGTGAAATACTTCTTATGGCTAGTTTGTTGGGGCCGGCTAATGACAAATGAGGAACGCGTGAGACGTCGATTAACTACGGATAGTGGGTGCGTTGTGTGTGGGGCTGGAGTTGAAAGTATCAATCACATTCTTCGACAATGTACATTGGCCATGCTTGTTTTGGAAAGAATTAATTCTCCCTAGCAAATTTGTGGAGTTTATGAACATGGAAGTTTGCGACTGGATTGCGGCTAATCTTGCATCACGCAATAGGTTTTCAACTCAGGTAACAGGATGGGATTTGTTGTTCGGGAATGTCCTATGGAACTTATGGTTAAGCAGGAATGTTGTAGTCTTTGATTCTCCCATTGAGGATGGTCGGGGAGTCATTGCCCGTAGCCGACACTTGATGGATTTGTACATGCGGAGGACAATCGGTCTACAGTAGATGTGGGTGTTGCTGCCCCTTGTGGTCCGACGAGATGGACGGTTCCAGAGGAGCCGTGGATAAAATTGAACACGGATGGGGCTCGATGTGCGGATAGTGGTCATGCTTCGTGCGGGGGCGTAGCGCGTGACTGGTCTGGATGTTGGTGTTTTGGTTTTACCAAATTTCTCGGATGTGGAAGTTTGGGGAGCTTACGTTGGTCTTGTTTGCGCCTGGGAGGCGGGATTTAGAAATATTATTCTTCAGCTTGATAGTCTTGAGGCTATCTGAATTGTCAAACGTGAGTATCAAGGCTTGCATGGTGTACGCGAGCATTTATTGAAACTTCGGGGCCGTACCTGGGTGATTAAGATTGATCATATTAGCCGCGAAGGAAATCGGGTTGCGGATGCTTGTGCGAAGCTAGCTAATTTTGGGAACTTGGAGGTTGTACTCTTTGATGATCCACCGAGTTCAGTTGGCCAATTGATGCATGATGAGTAGTTGGTTGCTTCATAATGCTGATCTTGTTGTCTTTCATTAGGACCGTTCGCTTGTGACGGATTGTTTGGCTATTTTATTCTGTTGGTTTGTGGTACCACTTGTACTCTTTTTCTCCATTTAGGATTAAAGAGGTTTTTAACGAGGCTTGTGGCAACACCCTAATTATGATTCCGTTGTTATGAAATCATACTTTTCACCAAAAAAAATAATCTTCCCGGTGACTAATTTAATATATTAATATTTGAATATGAAAAATGTTATTTGTATTATCGAAAATACTTATATGTTACAGCAGTATTATCGTAGACATTTTTTTATAATTATTATCATAGACGTTAAGGAGAAATTATTAGCTGGACTCGTTTCCCCACGTTATTAGTGGTCCAACTAATAATGTTTATCTATCTCGTTTTAATTTTCAAATAACTACCACTTCCTATTGACATGTAGGAAAGAGGTGGAGATTCACCTTGAAAAAAATAAGATAGATAAACTTTATTAATTAGGACTACAAATTAGTAGTGAGTCGAATCCATCTAATAATTTTTTGACATTAAGACTTACGTTACAAGCAGCTAGGAAAAATCCCTTGTACCTGGGCGACAAAGCCGTTTTCCTTATGCCATAGCTCATAGACATCCACTCTTGATATGATTTAATTGTCAAACCTAAACACGTATTAGGAGCTCAAATTAGTTTTAATAATTAGATAAAAAAACAGTTTTCTCAATTAAAAATGTATATAATCCAAATCTAATTTTATGAAAATCACGTCAATTTTATCGTATTTGAATCCAGATCTAAATATAATTAATTATATTAGTTTAATTATGGAACCCAACAAGTAGTCTCAGTGAAAAAGATGATGTCGTTCATCCTAAAAGATCTGAATTCGAGCGACTTTGTCTACAAGGTGTATTTATTCAAACAATTTTAAAAAATATCAACAAATATTATCTTGTAAACAACTTAAAACTATTAAAAAAAGTTTTGCTTTAAGACTGTCAGTAAGAACTACATAAATTGTAAAAACCAAAATGTTGTTAGGTTTTGCGTAGGATAGAGCCTAAACTAAAAAAAAAATTGAATTTGAGATCCACAAATTAATCAGGATACTCATATTATTTCATCTTGTATGAGTTCGAATCTCGATATTTATCTTGAGAATATAAATACTTCTCAACTTAATAAAAAAATTGAATTTTAGTGTTTGATGATTAACAAACAATCTCTTACTTTTTTGTTACTTTTATTTACCTTAATGAAATTAAAAGAAATGATCAATGTCCATAAATGAAGTGAAAGTAAATTTTAAGTAAGCATTAAAGCAATGAAGATATTGTATGGCCTATGGGCAGGACCAAAAGAAAGAAAAGTAATGAAGATGTGGCTTCACAGCTACCAAAATTTAAGCAGCCCGTTCCACACCCACGTGGCCTCTAGCTGCCCGTCCATCCAACCTACCCAGTGTTTCTTTTTCCCGTATAAATAACCCAGCCACATGGCCCAGGTAACTCACCCTTCTTTTCCTTTTCCTGGCACTTGCCGAAGCCCAACTCAACGTTACTGCCGCTTTCACTATTTCAACATTTTCTTTCGCCCGATATTCTTCTTAATATCCTATACTATCTAGTTAAATCCGCCACCAACCGATGGCTGAAACTTTCGTGGAGGAGATCAGAAAGGCACAGAGAGCCGAGGGTCCGGCAACCATCCTCGCCATCGGTACCGCCACTCCTCCCAATTGTGTTTTTCAAGCTGATTATCCGGATTATTACTTTCGTATCACCAACAGCGAACACATGACAGACCTCAAACAAAAATTTAAGCGCATGTGTATGTCTCTCTACCTGCCTATTGATATATCATATACCTACCTTTAATTGCTTTACTTGGTATAATACATTTACAGGAGCATTGCACTTGACAAATAAATTGTACTATATGTTATGTTTTGTCTCAATAGGCGACAAATCAATGATCAAGAAACGTTATATGTATCTGACTGAGGAAATATTGAAGGAGAATCCGAACATGTGTGCGTACATGGCTCCTTCTTTGGACGCGCGCCAAGATATAGTGGTCGTGGAGGTGCCGAAGTTGGGGAAAGAAGCTGCTATAAAGGCCATCAAAGAATGGGGTCAGCCAAAATCCAAGATTACCCACCTTGTTTTCTGCACTACTTCCGGTGTAGACATGCCCGGTGCTGACTACCAACTCACCAAACTGCTTGGACTGAGATCCACCGTGAAGAGGTATATGATGTACCAGCAAGGGTGTTTTGCTGGCGGAACCGTACTCCGTCTCGCCAAGGATTTGGCCGAAAACAACAAAGGCGCTCGTGTTCTCGTGGTCTGCTCCGAGATCACGGCTGTCACTTTCCGTGGACCCTCTGACACACACTTGGATTCCCTAGTTGGGCAAGCACTTTTCGGTGATGGTGCTGCAGCTATCATCGTAGGCGCCGACCCTGACACCAAAATCGAACGTCCGATATTTCAGCTTGTATCAGCCGCTCAGACGATCTTGCCAGACTCGGATGGAGCCATCGACGGACACTTACGTGAGGTTGGACTCACTTTTCATTTGTTGAAAGATGTGCCGGGCTTGATCTCGAAGAACATAGAGAAAAGCTTGGTAGAAGCCTTCTCGCCAATAGGCATTAAAGACTGGAACTCAATCTTCTGGATCGCTCATCCCGGTGGCCCTGCAATACTCGATCAAGTGGAAGCCAAATTAGGTCTTAAAGAAGAGAAACTGAGGGCGACACGCCATGTGCTGAGCGAGTTTGGCAACATGTCGAGTGCATGTGTGTTGTTTATCTTGGATGAGATGAGAAAGAAATCCGTGGAGGAAGGGAAGGCCAGCACCGGTGAAGGATTGGAATGGGGTGTTCTTTTCGGATTCGGACCAGGTCTCACCGTGGAAACTGTGGTGCTACATAGCATCCCCACACACACAACTCACTAACCGATCCGGCGTTTAACGACCGAATTAAAGTAAATTTAATAAACGAGAAAGAAGTGAGAGTCATTGCTTCTTGTCGTGGATAAATCAAAAGACAAAGCAAAGCATGAAAACTTTGCCATGGTATTTACCTATGTTTTTATTTGTAATTAAAGCATATATGTAATGAAAGTATGATGTGAGTATGATCACCTATCCCCTTAATTACTGAGATTATTAGACAAATCAAATTTGAAGGTTGAGAAAAGGACTGTTTATCTGTATTATGTAACCCGGTATTAATATCAGTTAATTTGTATGTGCTGCTGGCTTCTTTCTCACCATCTTCTCTTCTTATCTACTCAACGTGTAGATACGGTATAGTAATAATTGATATCGTAGTTGTGGACTGAATACGGTAGGATGATAATTGCAAAGGTCCCAAAACTATGACGTCTATTTTAACTTGGTCTTTATATATTAAAATATTCTACATTAACTATGACCCTTGTTTTAAATTACTTCCTAAACTTTTAAAATATTTTATATCAATCCTCGAACTATCAATAAAATTCCATTTTAATCCTTCTATTAACGTGTCATTAAATCTACTCGTTAAAAACTTAATATGTTTTTGAACGTCATGAGAATTGAACATGTAAACTTATAAAAATGCAATATATTTTTGAAGGTGTCCTGAGAATTATTTTATAAAGTTCGCGAGTTCAATTCTCAAGACCATTAAAAATATATTATTTAGCTAGTAAAGATAATGATTAATGACATAGTAATAGAATGATACTGATATTTTGAAGATTAACTTAAAATAAAATCATAGTTTGCGATCTCCTGTGGAATTATCTATTATTTCTTTGTCAAAGAACTAGGCTAAAAGATTACTGCAATACAAAATGGTTTTCTTTTTTAAATTAAAAAAATATCTATAAATACGTTTCAGAAATACAATAATAATAAAAAACTATTTTATTTAACATTTGGTTGTTAAAACGCATTTGTTTATTGTTTTTTTACTTTTGAATTGAATTACTAGATTTTAAGTTTAACGATAAAACTTAAAATGCAATATTTTTTTTTATCAAATTGAATAAATATTAACAGAGAAATAATTAAAGTGTGAATATTGGAATTTTAATAAAAAAATTATAGTAATTCTTTACAGTACGATATATGAATTTAGAATATGAAGTAAGAAGGAAATAAAAATTCTTTTAGTACATTTTTGTGTGACTTTCCAACTAATCTAATTATGGATTTTATTCATACAAAAATTTATATTTGTTAATTTTATAGATATATGTTTTTTTCTAAAACATTATTATATATATCTCAAAAAATATTTATTGTACATATGGTATTGAAAATTTAAGGGCGGAACATAATCAATACAAAATTAAGATAAAATATGGAGTAATAATAAGCCACAAACATGGTTTAGCACTTTTGGTTTAACTCAACGATCACAAATAAATAAAATATTATTTCATTAAAGTTGTAATTTTTGCACAATAAAATTACAAACCCTTCTCACTATCGACTAGGGGTGAGCGTTCAATCAAGTCGAGTAAAAAAATTAAATTATTCGAGTTGATGTGTCATATTTTACAACTTAAATTTTATTTGAAACTTTTTCGATTTGAGTCGAGTTTTCGAGTTCTTATACAAATTTAATTGTAATTATTTATTATATTATAGTACAATTTGATTCAATTAAACTACATTCTCTAATCATATAAGATATGCATATATATATTTCTTCATATTTAATCATATGTGGCATATATTTCTTCATACTTTTTTATATCGGTATATATATGTATATATATCAGGAAAAATTGAGGGACTCAACTCGAACTTAAAAATGAATTCACTAATTACTAAAAAATCTGAGTTATTGGAATTTTCATTTTACAACTTAAACTTTATTTGAAATCTTTTCGAGTTGAGTTTATGAAATTTTGAATCGAGTTTTTTTACCTCGATTCAAATATAAAAATTTACAGACTGACTGAAAGATGAGAGGTTCTGAAAGAGATCTCGACTGAAAGGAGAGGCAAATCGAGTCGAATTTTACTCACCCCTACCCTCGATGTATAACTTTTACCCAAAGAAAGTTATACATCCTTCCACATAAAAATCCACCAAGGAATCACATCTCTATCAACCCCTTAGTCTTAAAGGCTCTCTATCATTTATTTATATGGTCTATATATTAATTTATTACAAAGAGAATTGAATCACCAATAAACCTTCTACATTGAGATTTACAACTATTAATGAATAATTATTACATTAAATATATTTGATATTCAAGTAATCTCTAAGCACATATTAATATACATATTCGATTTAGTACTTCTCCCGACTTGGTTAGTCAATTCATGTTTAGTTAGATCGAAATTGTCTTGAGATCCGCTAATTAATTAAATAATTAAGTACGTTCATATTACCACATCTTATATTGATTTAAATCTCGACATTTGTTTTAAAAATCTCTCTACTTAATTATAGATCTAAATTGTCTTATTTTTTATGGATTCTACAACTATACTAGATTTTATTACTCCTACAATATGAGTGAAAAAATATTTCATGTAAAGAAATATTTTTCTTAAATCATTCGTACAAGTAATTATTAGCAAAGTGATAATAAAATTTATATGAATTTAATAATTTTATGTTTTATAACTCGACAAATGATCCCAGTAGAAAAGAGGATGATGTTTATTTTAAGAAACTCATATTCAAATCGTATTGTCTGCAAGGCGTGTATAGATTATCAAATAATTAAAAATATGTATGAACATATACTATTTTGTAATCATTAAAACTATTAAAAAAATTCCAACTTCACTAACCAATGTGTGTCACACGTTTAAAAGAGTTGAAAGACGCAAAGTATGAATGCGTGCTAAAGTAGCCAGCTTTATTAATTTTGTGTAAATTTCACCAAGGCTACCAAATACAATACCATGCCTATATTTAAATTAGGTTTGAGGGTCTAAGAAATCCTTAAATTTTTGGGAAAAAATTAATCAAGTCTTTAATTTTTTTTTGCACTCAATTGAAATTTTATACCAAGAAATTTAATTAAGCTATTTGATAATTTTTGACCATTAAATTTTTATTTTTTAGATATTATTGACACACGGTACACTATAGTTATATCATATTGCATTTACAGTTTTTTTTCAAAAATATTTTTTATAAACTTTATAAGTTTTTTTACATAATTTTTAGAACTTTTTAAAGATTTTTTAAAAGTAAAATTAAAAAAATATGAAAATGTTAAATGGAGATATTGTGACACAACGCGCTGCACTAATAGTTTCAAAGAAATTTGTTAAAATTTAATGGTTAAAATTAGACAAAGAGCTTAATTGATTCAATTTATTAATTCAATAACTTTTGGTATAAAAAATACAAAGACTTGATTATTTTTTTTCAAAAGTTTAAGAGCTCTTTATTTCCTTAAACCTTTAAATTATAAATAATGTTTTATAAGAAAGGTAATATCAATTGGATCGAGTTCAAAGGAATAAACAAGCTAATTAAGAAGGATTGAATTCGGTTGACCTGAAGAAAAAGTGAAAACCCAGATGGTTAAACCACTTAGGCCCAATGAACCCTCTCAACAAGGCCCAAACTTCTATTGAAACCCAAATTAATTATCTCCTAATTAGCTTAAAGACTTGTAAACAAAGAGATCGACGCTTCTGTTCTGCTTCTGCAGCAGCAGAAAGAAACCCAGAGAACGCGAGACAGATTAAGAGAAAAATGGAAGCAATGGCCGAAGAGAAGGCGGAATTTGAAGAATCGGAGATAAAATATGTTAGCTATGGAGGGGAGCATCACCTTCCTCTTATCATGAACTTGGTCGATCAAGAACTCAGTGAGCCTTACTCCATCTTCACCTACCGATATTTCGTCTACCTTTGGCCCCAACTCTCCTTCCTCGTAATCTCTTCTTTTCCAACTTCTTTTTAGCTTTTGCGATATGGGTTTTATCCAGAATCCCTTATTTTTTTCACGGTTGTTTATAAAAAGTAGGCTTTTGACAAGGGTAAATGCGTGGGAACTGTGGTGTGCAAGATGGGGGAACATAGAAATACTTTCAGGGGCTACATCGCCATGTTAGTTGTAATCAAGCCTTATCGTGGAAGAGGCATTGGTAAATATATATTCATTCTCTTATATTATTTTGATTCGAAGTTGAAAAATTGTGTATCGTATGGGTTTCCTTCCAACTGTTGTTCTTGCCTCGGTAACTATGTAGTCAACAAATTCATGTAAAATGGAAATGCTGAATGTCGATGCTTTTGCTTATGTTGCAGCCACTGAGCTCGTTACTAGATCCATTAGAATGATGATGGAATCGGGATGCGAAGAGGTAAGCTCATTTATGTATCACCAATTTCTGAATTTTGAAGAGGCAAGTGCGATTGAAGTATGAATTAAGTCATAATTGGTAATCTCATTCTGTTTAGGAAGCATGAGGTGCGGTGCTAATGTTTTGTTTTAACTTGAATTATTTAGTTGTTGTGAATATGAATTTCATCTTTCATATAGACTTAAGTTATCATTATACATGTTGATGCACATGTGTGGCCGATCAGTTAACCTCCTTCATGTGTTTAAAAACCAGGGGAATTGTCTATTTTTATGCCTAGTATATGCCTTTTGAACATGAATCAGAAACCATCTCTATGAGCAAATTGAAGCTTGAACATGAATTAGAACCCGTGGTATTCGAGAAGCTTTACCCCAACCTTTATCTTCTCTGCATTTGAACTTTATGTTTTTTTAATCAAGATGGCCCCTTTTACAAAACTTTGATAGTGGTTGATATATCATAGCTCTGATTCATGCTCAATTGGTGATTTCTTTAGCATCTCTCAACCTAATAACACCTTTCAGCTATATTTGGCTTGTCCAAAAAGGTAGAAAGGGGTCTAAAATGATGTTACTATTTACCAAGGAATCTCTGCTGCAATTGGCAAAATTCTTCTAAACCATAAGAATTTGCAAAAACATAATGTTCCGAATAATTTCTTCACCTTCTTAAGTAGATGGTATGCCAAGCATTATTATTTGTTTGTAAATGTAATTGCAAGTTTAAAATTCATGGGAGGTTTGTGGTGACGTGATTGACCATCATGACATTTATTATGTTGTTGAAGGTCACACTGGAAGCAGAAGTGACAAATAAAGGAGCACTGGCACTTTATGGGCGTCTTGGGTTTATTAGGGCAAAACGGCTTTTCCACTACTACTTGAATGGTGTTGATGCTTTCCGTTTGAAGCTTTTGTTCCCTCCTTCTCCTCGCCAAGAGTTACAACCTTCCCTAGACACTTGAAGAATGTGCAACGCTGATGTTTTTCAAAGGTTTGTGATTTAAGCTACAGTTCATAGTTGTAGTTGTACTTTCCGCCCTTAGATTTGTTCTTTACTGTATCGCTTTATAAAATGTTTCTGGATTTTGCTATCTGGTTCTTTTTAATTGAAGGCAATTTTTTTAAGATTACTATATATAGTATTATATTTATAACATTTACTGTTATAAAATTGATGAATAAAGTTTTCAACTCGTAGTGATTAATGTCCAAGGGTGCCATGTAGGCGTAGACATCACAGGCTCTTTGTTTTGAAAAGATATGTCTAACTAGATGTGTAGTTTAAGTTCATACGAGGGATTAATATGCCCTGCTTACTGAATAGAAATCCTCGGCCCTTGTTGGTGCCCCTATTTATGCCCTACACTAAAAAATTAGGTTTAGGGTTTAAGGTTAGTGTTTAGGGAATTGGAGGTAGGATATATTTTTAAGGTTTAGGGACCAAATTGGTGGGTAAACGCCCGTTGGGACCAAACTGATGGTCGTTTGGCGAGCCATTGGGAGGCAAACAACCGTTAGCAAAAACGGACCTTAATCTACGTTCTTATTGGTTTTTTTTTTTTACAAATTCTAATCCTAATCTTACCTAGAGAAGAGAAGGAAGGGGGTGCTCCTATCGGGTCTAGAATTCATGACCTACAGGAATGTGAGGGAACAAAGATGAGCATCCTGGCCAACCGGCCAAATATGCTTAATCTTATTTCAAATTGGTTACTTTTTTTTGATAAATACTACTACTTTTCTACCTAGAGGGGAAGGGGGAGACTCTAGGGGAAGGGATACTCCTGCTGGGTCTTGAACCTAGTACCTAAGGAAAGGGGATGGGAGCAGGTGAGCAGCTCTGACAAACCGGCCATCAATGCTTGCTCAAATTGGTTACTTTTAAAAATAAGAAAAACACTTTTGTTAATTATTTTCACTGAGTGTAAATATATGTTATGAAATCTGAATATGATTTTAAAATTTAATGTAATATTTTTCTAATTAAGCACATAAATTTAGTTTTTAATTTAAATTGGCATCTAAATTATGTTTCTTAATTTAATTTGATGTTTGTTTTTTGTGCAATTAGATATTTGGACTTTGCTTTTTGTTCAAAGTAGTACCATAACTTGATTTTTTGGTCCAGATTGGATTGTTTCATATTAGATTTATGTAGCTCCGGTGGAGTTAGAGAAATTCCAATTTTTTATGTAAAATATAAATATTTTTATTTCAAATATAGAAAATAATTGGACCAATAAAATTATAAGTGTCAAATTGAATAAAAAAGTCAAATTCATGTATCATTTTGAACAAAAAAATCAAATTCAAGAACTTAATTAGGAAAAAAAGCACTTAAATATCAATTCAAGTTCAACCAATAAGTTAAGTTTAGACATTGGTTTGAATTAAGAAATCAAGTTCAAATACTTAATTGAATCAAAATAAAATTTATAAGGATTTATGTCGTACGTAAACTTCGAGAGAGAAAAAAACCTTTCACAATTCCACAAGTTAGGTTTTTCACAATTTCGCAATATATTTTGGCCTTTGCTTCAACGGAATTGAGAAGTAATTTGATTATGTTTTTTTTGTGAAAGTTAATAAATAAACCGATGGTATAACAAAAAACTATACTTTGAGGCGTCAAATATTTTATAATCCACCAAATATAATGATAATTATTTTATGCAATATGATTGTGATTTGTGAAGATTAAGAACAAATTACATTTATCATGTCGTGAATAATTTATTGTTTATTATAATAAAAAAAATTGTCCAAAAAAGTCATGTTTTCGTTTCCTCCGCCAATCCCGGAAAACTTTGAGAATATTAACCCTAATACAAGATCGGTGATTTATCCTAGCGCCGTTGGCTTTAATGTTATCGGTGGTCGGCCGCCAGGAGATGATAGTGGCTGCCTGTCGGAAGGGAAGGGCCTTCATGATCTGACTGCGCGAGCCAATGATATGCTACATGGCCTTCAGGACGAAAGGCTGCCTTCTGTGATACCTGTGATTGGTTCGACGCCTTTGTTGGAGAGGCTTGGTTCACCGGTGGAGGCATCTGCTTAGCTTGAGATCAAGAAAGCTAAAAGTGGAGTCTTGGAAGAGTTTGTCTCGCTTGGCACTGCCGTTCAATTGGCTGGTAGTGTTGTTGGTTCTAGCCAAGATACAAGAATTGACGAGGCTGCCTCTGTGGAAGTCGAGAGAGGTGCTGCAGCTGCTACTATTCAGTCAGTAGGGGGACGTCCATCCTATTCTGCAATCACGTCGGGACTGGGTAAGAAACAGGCTGGTGGATTCCATGGTTTAACGGACGAAGATATAATTGTTAAAGATGATGATGTTCATATAGACACTGCTGGTCCTTTCCTTGTTATTTGGTTTTCGGATAGGGTGCATGATTTGATTGATCGAAGCATGGGGAAAGCGGTTGTTGTTTGTTTGCTTGGACGATCCATTGGGTATAGAGTCTTGTGGAATCGCATTCAATCGTTGTGGCAGCCGAAAGGACGATATCAACTCATTGATCTTGCGAATGATTACTTTCTAGTTAAATTTCAATCTGAGGAGGATTACACGAAGGTTCTGACGGAAGGATCTTGGACAATTTTCGGAAATTACGTGACGGTGCAACCTTGGAGCAAAGAGTTTAATACATCGGAGCTGCATCCTTCTCATGTTGTGGTTTGGGTCCGTTTGCCGGGACTGCCAATACGGTACTATACGAAAAATATTTTTCGAAGGATTGCTAATGTTGGCAAAATAATCAAAGTTGACTATAACACTGAGGTAGGGGAGCGAAGTAAGTTTGCTCGACTTGTTGTTTTGGTTGATTTGAAAAAGCCTTTACTTCCGTGTGTGGGAATTGACAACTTCGTGCAGAAGTTAGAGTATGAAGGTTTACACCAAATATGTTTCCAGTGTGGGGTATATGGACACTCGCAGGAATCGTGTGCGAAAAAGAGCGTTGTATCTGGGGAGTCTTATAGTACGGTTGTCACGGGTGATGTAAGTAATGGATGTCCGGTAACGACAAATTCTGATATGTATGGCCCGTGGATGGTTGTAGATAGCAGACACCGCGCCCTCGAAAGCAAAATGCTGCTCTTGCGGCTCAGAGTACCATACCGGCTGGTTCTAAGACTTCTCGATTCGCTGCGCTACAAGATGAGGTAGATGGTAGTAATAACACGGATAGTGGAAAAGGTAAAGGAAAAGTGCTTGTTCAAAGTAAGTTGGCCCCTACAGGAAATGTGGTCAGGCGCAGTCAGAAAGGAAATGGAAAATCTGGTGGTGACACTCGCGTGAATCCTAGTGCTGGAACTAGTGGTGTGAATAAGGTAGCTGTAAATGGGGGTAGTGTTGAGAATCCGACATCGGTGTTGGAGAGTGGATCTATGGATGTGGAGCCGGTAGTTCCGGGCAATCAACCTAGGATTGTTGAGCATGTCACGCAGGATAGAAATTCAAGGCATGTTGCGGTGGCAATTGTGGATGATGGACGGAATGTTCATATGGCCCTTTGTAGCAATGGTAGATTGAAGGTGCAAGGCGTAAGGAAAGCGAGTCTGGGGGTTACAAAGATTTTGCAATCGATGAAGAAACGCTTAGAATCAAAACCACCCTCCCGGCCTTTATTATCTGCGTGGGTGCATTCCGCCGCTAAGGACGTCGGGAAAGAAACTTTATTGCCGAACCAATCTGATGCTCCCCCAGGGGTTACTGTGGAGTCAACAAGTAGCATCGCGAATAATGGAAGCAGTGAAAAGTGTAATGCACAAGGGCAAGCGGATTTGCAGCAAGGCCCGGGGCAGGTTGATATGGAGGTATAGCTTCTTTTTATTGTTTTTTTATGATGATTAATTTTATGATTGGAATTGCCAAGGAGCGGCTAGCTGCCCCTTTAGGAATCACTTGAAAAGGGTTGTTTCAGATACTCAACCATCTATTGTGGCTTTGCTGGAGACGCGTGTAAGTGGGAGTCGGGCTGACCGCGTTGTTCGAAAGTTTGGGTTTGCATCATCTTTTCGAGTTGAAGCCCATGGGTTTTGTGGCGGAATTTGGCTTATGTAGAATGCGCCTTTGGTGGTTAGTGTGCTTTCTATCTCTAACCAATTTATTCATGTTCGAATTTACTGTAACACTTTACCGTGTGAGGTGTACCTTATTGTGGTCTATGCAAGCATCTTTGGCCTCAATTAGCTAATTTAAACCCGGGGTGTGGAAAGCCTTGGTTAATTGGAGGAGATTTTAACGCTATGCTGCATTTAGAAGACAAGAAAGGGGGTGTGATCAACCGTAATTGTGTGAGTAAGAGCTTTGCGGATTTTGTTTTTGATCAAAGTCTTCTGGAAGTGAATTTTAAAGTCCCCGTTTTACGTGGTCTAGAGGTGATCTTTTTGAACGGATTGATAGGTATCTTATGAATATCAAGTGGGCCGATTTGTTCCCTGACTCAGTTGTGCATCATTTGGATCGAATTGGTTCTGATCACCGACCCATTTTGCTTAGATATTTACCTAATATTCAGCCAGGTAGGGAAAGGATGTTTAGATTTGTCTTTGCTTGGTAGGGGAATGAGGAGTTTAGTATGCTACTTAACAATTCTTGGAATCACGCACTTTCCTATGAAGAGAATATTGATCTGTTGCGTTAGAATTTAATTCACTGGAATGATAGGAGTTTTGGTACGATTGGTAAGAAGAAGAATAGACTTTTAGCTCATCTTAGAGGCATTGACAAAGTGTTGTGTGTTCGTCATTCCGAGTTTCTGTGTGAACTTGAACGAAAGTTAAAATCTGAGCTTGATGTGGTCCTGATGGAGGAGGAGAGTATATGGCAGCAAAAAGCTAAGTGCAATTGGATACTCAATGGGGATCGCTAATATGATAACGCCTCTTAAGGGTGATGATGGTATATGGCAATCGGACCAAAGTGTTCTAAAGAAAATGGCTATTGATTTCTTTGCTAAGCTTTTCTCTAGTGTGGGGGTGGTTGGATATACTTATGGGGTTCGGGGCTATTTTAAATTGTTAGACACTAATTTTATAAGTATGCTTTCAATGCATGTTTCAGATGATGAGGTGAAAAGTGCGCTTTTTCAAATGCGGCCTTCAAAGGCTCCGTGAGTTGATGGTTTTCATGCCTATTTCTACCAGCGTAATTGAAGTGTCGTTGGTGATGCCGTTTGTCATACTGTTAAAGGTATGTTTAGTAGTGGGACCGTAATGTCAGGTCTGAATAAAACTTTGCTTGTTCTTATTCCTAAGGTGGAATCACCAGAATCTATGGCACCATTTTGACCAATAAGTTTATGTACAGTGGTGTATAAAATCCTTAGCAAAGTTTTGGTTAATCGCCTTAAGCCTCACATGGAAGATTGGGTTTCGGAGAGCCAAACCAGTTTTGTCCCTGGTCGATCAATCACGGACAACATCGTTCTTGCCCAAGAAATTATACATTCGATGCGAGTTCAGAAAGGAAGGAGAGGGTGGATGGCCATCAAAGTTGATCTGGAAAAGGCTTATGATCGATTAGAATGGTCCTTTATAGATGATACTTTATCCGAATTGTGTATACCAAGTAATTTTTGGGCAGTTGTTATGAGTGGGGTATCTTCTGTTTCTACACAAATCCTATGGAATGGTACTCGAACATCGAGCTTTCGGCCTACAAGAGGTGTTCCTCAAGGTGATCTCATTTCGCCTTATTTGTTTGTGTTATGCATGGAGCGTTTAGCGCATGCGATTGAGCGATGTGAGTTATCCGAGAGAAATTTTAGTGTTTGTAAATAATGTAGTAATTATCCTACTTAAAGTTTATCTCCCTAATAGATTAGATTTTATCCTTAGTAGGACTCCTTATTGTAGTTAGAGTCTATCAACTTAGTAGATTAGAACTAGAAGTTATCTTAAGAAGGTCTTCTTAATGTACTAAAAGACCTAGAGCCTATATAAGTGTGTATCGAGAGATGTAAATTATTTTTATTGAGCAATAGCAGAAAAATTCTGCATTCTTTTCTGCATTCTGTTTTTTCCTTTTAAGCAGAAACTTCAATTCTGTTTTTCTGCATTCATCAACAAGCGAGAGGTAAAGGTAGGGGCTTGGAAGCCATTTCAATTTTCTCGTAGAGGACTGAAGGTGTCACATCTTTTCTTTGCAAATGATTTGATACTTTTTCGCTGAGGCTTCTAGTGAACAATATGATACAATTCAGCGGGTGCTTAACGACTTTTGTAATAGCTCGGGTCAAAAAATTAGTATCTCTAAAACAAATATATTTTTCTTAGGTGATGTTCCGCAGTATCTACAAGAGTATATAAGTGGCCTTTTTGGTTATCAGTGTGTTAGTAACTTGGGGAAATACTTGGGTGTTCCTCTACTGCATGGCCGTGTGACTAGTGCAACTTATCAGTATCTTTTGCATAAGACATTTGACAGGCTTTCGGGTTGGACAGTGAATTCCTTATCTTTTGCTGGCCATATTGTCTTAGCTAAGTCTGTGTTGGCTACTATACCGATGTACACTATGCAATCAACTGTTATCCCTAAGAATGTTTGCGACGAGTTAGAACGAATGATTCGTAACTTTATTTGGGGCCATACGGGTAATAAACGTGGATTGCATTTGGTTAATTGAGAAAATGTTTGCACGCCGGTGGTTAATGGTGTGCTGGGGTTCCGCAGGCTCAATCTCCAAAATGCGGCTTTCCTAATGAAGCTAGCATACAGTTTCGTTTCTTGTCCGAATAAGCTCTGGGCTCAAGCTTTGCAGGCGAAGTATAAGGTTAATGACACTGTGCCATCTAGGTTGCCGATCGGTAGGTGTTCTTGGCTCTGGAGAGGGTTACACTTAGTTTGTAGGTAACGAGACTACTATTGATTTTTGGAGGGATGCCTGGGTATGAGATGTTGGTCCATTACGACATTACAGGATAGATGGTAATATTGATAATGCAGTGAGTGTTTCGGTTCAGTCTATGGTGCACCAGGATGGCGATTTGAATTTGGAAGCTTTTTTTGATTTGATTCCACACGAGATAGCTTTGAGTATTGCGGCAATTAAACCTTCTATTCCTGGAAGTTTGCGTGATCTGCCACGGTGGGCCGGGGAAAATTCAAGGAAGTTTACAATACGATCCGCGTATCAAGTGTGTGCGAATCCGATTGCTCCAATGCAGGATCGAGTTTGGCATCTGATTTCAAAGTATAGGGGATTACCGCGAATTAGGTTCTTTCTGTGGACTGTTTGCAAAAACATAATCATGACAAACGCGGAACGTGTTCGTCGGCACATCGCGGATGATCAAAGTTGTGGGGTGTGCGATGGACTGCTGGAGGATGCCTCTCATGTGCTTAGGGAATGTGTTGAGATTCGGACGATTTGGAATTAGCTCTTGAAGCCGAACAAAGTGAATGAATTGTTCGATCTCGACGTGTGTAATTGGATTGGTAAGAATCTTCATGAGCCGGGTTATTTTCCAGTTGATAAAGAGGATTGGGATTTGTTGTTTGGTTGTTTGTTATGGAACATATGGCTACGGCGAAATCAGCGTATTTTCCAACCAGATGAATACACGCCTGAAAGCCTACTGCATCAAAGCTTGCGAATGCGGGATGAGTGTAAACGAGCGTTGGCTATGCAACCATCTATGAGGGCTGGTGCTTGTAATGTGATTACTGTGCAACGTTGGAATCAACCCCCCACTGGGTGGATCAAAGTAAATGCTGATGGGGCTAAGAATGTTAACAATGGGTTTGCATCTTGTGGGGGAGTTGGAAGAGATGAGCATATGCGATGGCGTTTTGGTTTCGCAAAGAAGATTGGTATCTGCTCTGCATTTGATGCGGAGCTCTTAGGTGTTTATGAGGGTCTGGCGACTGTATGGTCTCTGGATTTTAGACGTATTATCATAGAAACGGATAGTAAAGAGGTGTTTGAATGTCTGACTGATAGGAAGCTGGATCAAATTCATTCTTCTCTAAGAGCACATATTGTTTCGCTGCTTAATAGGGATTGGGAGGTACGGTTTATGTGGGTGAGTCGGGATTGTAATCTGGTTGCGGATAAATTAGCCAAACTGGCTAAGGATCTTCCGATGAATTACAATAGGTTCTTGGACCCTCCGTTGTCTATTCTAGATGTGCTTAATGGTGACGTGAATGCTGGCTCCTCAAGGGACTCTGGTTAGGTTGTTGGGTGTGTGTTAGTGTCAACCGGGTTTTGGCTACGGCTTTGTTGTTTTGTTTGTTTTATTGTTATGTCTTGCTTGATTATTGTTAATACCATCATGGGCACTCTTTTTCCCCCATTCTAGGTTTAGGGTTTTTTTTTAACGAGATCCATGATATCCCCTCATTATTCAAAAAAATAATAATTTATTGTTTATTAGTAATAAAAAAATTCAATTCGGGTAGTATGCACATTTTAACGAAGAGTTGGTTGGCAATAATTTTGTTAGATTTCCTAAAAAAATGGAAACCTTCCCTCTGTTCTCTTCCCTCCCCCCTTTTCAAACTTTTAGTACAAGTTTTGCCAAATGAATCCAGATTCCCTGCTTCCAGTGACCCTGGTTTGTGACCTCATCTGACTCACTGAGTCACTTACTCCCAATTCCTTGTCTCTTCTCGTCTCCCCTCTAACCCTAACTTTCCTCCCTTCCATTTCTTCAACCCATTAGATTTTCGGAATGGTTGTTCAGTCTCTGCCCTCCGTGGACACTTCTATCCCATCGCCGGAAAACCCAAGCAAAAGAGTCAAGATCCAGTTAGAGGAAGGTTCCTCGCCCAAGGACGTTGTCTCCGGACAAAGGAGAGCTAGCGCCAAACTTCAAGCTGCCAAGCAAAAAGCTGACAGAGCTTTTGTTAAAGCGGGGAGTGGACCTTCTGGATAAAAACGGAGCAAGTTGCAGAAAGAGGGTCAATAAGAATACGGAAATCCTAAATCTAAAGCTAAATGGTACCAAACAACTTCCTAAGATTTCATCATGTCTGGCTGAACCTAACGTATACACCGAAAACCTGAACCTTAATCAAAATGGTACTCCCCAACTTCCTCGGAGCGAACCCAGGATGACTGAAAGTAGCCAAAATGGTGCAACGAGCTGCCAAAATTGAAGAGGGACTAGATTCTACTAGCAATATCAATGCTCCAAATGTTGTTGTTGAGAAGAGTGCGCATGTTAAGGTGAAGGAGACTTTGAGGTTGTTCAACGAGCATTACCTTCACTTTGTCCAGGTCTGTTTCTGTTCTGGGTCTTATTTTGTTCCTGTCAATCTGGGTTGGAAATCCACTATTCTCGTTTGGCTATTGAATGTGCTGTGTTTTCATGAGGTTCATTATCTCATATAAGTTTAGCATATTTTTTTTTCTTATACAATTCTTTTATGACTGGTCCTTAGGAAGAGGAAATGAGGTGTGCTGCAGTCAAAGTTAACAAGAAACCCCCGAAGGAAAAAAATGCCAAGGTACATAATCACTTTTTTGCTTTGGTTGTTGACTCTCATGGTTTATAGTATATAAGTTACATGTTTGTTTCCCTGTGCCATCATCTATCTAATTTTGTTGCTCCTTCAACCTGCCTACAATTGATAATGAAACTTGGATTGATTCTTCCACGTTTTCATCCACACGCATTGTTTTTTAGTTTCGCTGTTAATGTTCAAATATATGCAGAAAGGAGATGTACCCGAGACTGATGTCAAGCGCAAGGCCAAGCGACCTGATCTGAAAGCAATAACAAAGGCAAGTTGGTGTAAATGTGCTGCCTGTCAGCGTTCTGTGTGTTTTTTATTTATTTATTCTGATTGTACTGTTTAAGTATCCATCGTAGCTTTTATTTTGACCTAACCAAGGGTAAACTTGAAGCAAATCGACTTGCATATTTTCTCCTCTCTTACATTGATTTACATCATATTGTTGGATGGACTAATATGCTATGTTTAATCTGACAAAGGGTTTTCTCATAGTTCCTTGTAAGAATAACATGCTAATCTTATTTATTTCCCCCCTGGCCTCAATATATTGGTGGCTATTTATGGGCTCTACAATGGAACTTCATAGAGTTAATTGTAATGATTATGAATTTAGAATAATGCTATAAAAATTTCCTGGTTATGTTCGGCTATTCTTATTTTATTTATTTTTGTTTTGCTAAAAGTATGTGACTATGATTTTACTACTAATTTTGATGTTATAACTTATATGACCTTATGTTCTCTCAATATTAAAAAAACATTGCAGATGATAGAGAACAATGAGGTGCTTTATCCCGAGAAAAGGATAGGCTGCCTTCCAGGTTGGTTGTCAGAGCTTATATTTCAATACTTGTGTTAGTTCACTAATAATTGTTCTTATGGTCATTTCAAAAATCTTGTTTTTTGAGTGTAATAAACTATTCTCTTTGGTGTCTTTAATGTAATTGCAGGCATTGATGTTGGTCATCGGTTTTATTCTCGTGCTGAAATGGTTGCTGTTGGTTTTCATAGCCACTGGTTGAATGGTAACGATTATATGGGACAGTCCTACAGTAAAGGGGTAATACGTTCGTATTTCACAAAAGTTTCTACCTTATGCATTAAATATCCCTTGAAGGAAACTTGCTTGAACATAAATTGACATCTAAAGAGCTGGGCTCCACTTGTCCCTCTTTTATTTGCCAGTTCCAAGTATTTCTCTTTTTTAATCTGGGCTAGAATCTTCATGCATGCTGCAATTACCTGGCAGAACCTTATCTTATTTATCTCCCTTTTTCCTTTTAGACCTTTTAGACAGATTTTGTTTTATGTTTGCTCCTTGGGAGTCCTTAGTTGGGTTGTTGCTCTCTGAGTGAGAGGTTATCTCTATATATGTTCATCAAAGAAATAAACAAGAATTTCAGTAACATTCTTGATACAACTATCTCATTTAATTTTTACATATTTTGCGGTTGAAAATTGCAGGAGTACGATCACTATACATTCCCACTTGCAATAGCTATAGTTTTGTCCGGCATGTATGAGGATGACTTAGATAATGCTAAAGGTGTTATCTATACTGGACAGGGAGGGCATGACCTGACTAGTAATAAGCGTCAAATTCGAGATCAAGTTTTAGAACGTGGTAATCTAGCACTTAAGGTGTGAATTTTAAACTCTTATTCTAAGTTCTTGGATGGATGTTAGCGTATCTTGTTACTGGTCAGAAATTAAATATATTAAATGTTTTGTAATCTTACTCGGTATATAATCTTAAAATGGACACAGTGCTATAATATGATTACTATCATGAACATGCTTCATTTGTTATGTCTCTGTTTCATTTGGCTGAATCACAATGTTCATATATGCTTTCTAGCATTGCAACTATCATATGTTCGGTTCAAGAACGATAAAAGTTCTATATGTGTGTGCATTTGCATATATGTATGTTTAAAATAGGAATGTTTTGCCTGGCATCTGATTGGAGGTAATAGGTTCTATGTATTATGGATGTCTTTGTGGGTAAGACAAGAAGTTAAAGGCACCAAAGATGGAATGTTTAAGAGCTCACTATGATGAGTTCCCAAGTTAGGAGCTCTCTTAGGCGAGTTTGGGGGTTAGGAGCTCCCTTTGACAGGTTTCATATATATTTTTATTATTAATAGGTTATTCGTGAGATAGGAAGTGCAACAAGGGTAAGGCTTTACCAATTGAATTAGGTTTTCATGTGAATCACCTGGGGATTTGATCCATAACTTGTGAACTGAACACTATGCCACCTTAAACTTTTAAGTTTGTTGAATGACTTTGTGTTTGTCTTGGGTTAACGAGAATGTGTTGTATGGTATTTATTGGAACTTGTGGACTTACTTTCTGCCTGATTTTAATTATAGAACTGTGTGGACCTTGGGGTGCCTGTCAGAGTAATTCTTTGTCATGAATCTGCTAGCAGTTACACCGGAAAAGTGTATACATATGATGGCTTGTACAAGGTAATTTTATGAACCATTCGTAAGCTTGGGTTTTTGAAGCTGTATGAGATGTCTTCATTAGTATCATGTTATATGTTGTGAAAAATGGTTAATTTGCTTTTCCCCTTCGCTTTGTGAAATATGATGATTAAAACCAATGTTACTTAATTCGTGGTTCGCTTTGATTCGCGGAACGGGTACGGGATCGCAATTCATTAATTTTACCGTTTGCGGTTCGTTGGGGTAGTCTTCTTTGGAACGCAGTTTAGGATCATAATTCGTGATGATATTTTGTTTGGTTCGTTGATAAATTTTTAATAATTTATTTATATGTTCATTCATTTTTTTCAAAACAATTAATGATTTATGAAAAGTGTATTAGTTTTAGGTTGATATTTTATTGTTTTCATAGTGTTCTAATTATTAAGAATACACAAGGAAAGCATGTATGAAAAGTTTGATTGAAAACGGTGTAGTATATATATATATATATATATATATATATATGCTATTTTATATTTTAAACGGTGTAGTTTTGAATTTTGATTAATATGGTTTTAGTTAAACGGTGTAGTTGTGGTATATAATTTTAATGTTTTTTATTGTTTTCAATCTGAACCCTACTTCTCTTCAATTCATTATTTTTATAATAATAATAATAAAGTTAAAGTTTTTTTTGAATAAAGACCTTATAATTAATTAAAGGTAAAAAAATAGTTTAAATCATTAAAGCATTTTTCTCGGGCCCCACAAAAATCAATTGACGAAAAATAATTTAAAATAAAAGAGGCTTTTCACGAGGGTTCTTCACTTCTTCTCCAACATTTTCTGCAACTTTCTTCTTCAACTTTGATAGGGCAAAGTTTTCTTCTTCTTCAACTCAGGTCGCTCTGCCTCCGCCGGTAAAGGCGTTTTTCTCGCGCATGCGCCTTAAGCGTGCCCAAACGTGCTTTTTAAACTAACGTAAACGAGTTTTTTTGGGTACATCAATTTTATAGTTCCAGCACGCGTTCCTTACCGAATTGGAATGAAAATGAATTTCGAATTGGAACGAACGAATCCAAACGAGATTCATGGGGGGTGGGGGCGAATTAGGTAACACTGATTAAAACTAAACTCTTGTTCCTAATCCTAATTAATCGTGAACAGTTTGATTCATCAAATAATATTTGCAGTTCCTTCTGTGATAAATTGGATGGAATATGAGAATGTTTGAGGATTGTTTCATTATGATTGCCTTGCTGCTTCCATCATGGCCAAATAGTGTCTTGTAGTCTTTATCACAAAGCATGTACTTTTCACTGTTTTTTTTTTTTTGAGAAAACAAGCTGAGGCAAAATCTTTCCTGTTGTTCAAAGCCAAAAATTAAAGTGATCAGATGGATATATTTTGCTGAAAAGAATGAGAACGGGTTTTTTGCATATCTTCTTGATATGTTTACATCTCAAGCGCTGTATGTCTCATGCGCCATTGGTTGAATGATGCTTTTTGTGTGTCTGGTTTTACCTAGAGAAAACTCAGTTTTCTGGTTGCTTTGTCTTTCTTCTGCTTGGTGATGTAGCCTTGTGTTCTTTGATCATGCAAGCCACGTCATATCATTTTTGTAACATTTGAAAATTTGTTTAAACACTAGGTGATATTCTTTTAGCTGTAATCTTATGAAAATAGCTTTTATTATATGGAGTTTTCCTTTTAGATTTATTTTGATGATAATAAATCTGTCTTTGTTGATTTGAGAAATATGAGGTGCTTTATACCTAAGATTCAATAAGATTTAATGCATTTAATTTCCTGCACATTATTTGCAGGTTGCTCGGTACTGGGCAGAGAAAGGTATTTCTGGGTTCACTGTTTTTAAATATCGATTGAGGCGGCTTGAAGGACAACCAATATTAACAACTAACCAGGTTTACTATCTGGTCTATGATTTCTTACTCTAATTCTGTGGCGCAGTTATTTTTGGACACAATGTTATTTCTTTGAAGATGATGCTCTGATTGTTCTAGTATACTTTCCCTGTAACTGAACTTCTTCATGTGAACTGTACTCCAGTTTTGAGGAATTGTAGTGTTATGTTTTTAATATAAATGGATTGGAGTACCTAATGTTGACAGTCACTGACTTCTAAAATCAGGAAAAGAACTATTTGTCTTGTAGATCGAAGAGGTTTTAGTGCCAGGGGGTAATTGGTGAAGATTGTTAAAATACTTTGTTCTCAATTGAATGATCATATAGGATTTTGGATTTTCTGTTGATTATTGCAAATTGGTTGTTCATTCTTTTGACAGGTTCAGTTTACCTATGGGCGTGTTCCCAAGTCTTCTTCTGAAATTCGCGGGTATTGAAATTCTCTTTTTTAGAAAGTTACTTCTTGCTGTATGTCATTATTTCCGGTCTCTCAATTCTATTGTTTTATTGGTTAAGGTTGGCGTGCGAGGACATAAGTGGTGGTCAAGATGATGCTCCTATTCCAGCTACTAATTTGGTTGATGATCCACCTGTTGCACCGACAGGCAAGCTTGACTTTCTAACATGCTATTTGATTTTCTTGTACAATCTAATCAAATGGTATATTGCAAATATACTCTGGCTGTATGAATGACTACTAGTTTCACAACAAGAGATTTTCTCTTCTCATGACTTAGGGAGTTCGTTGGTTTCTGGCCAATTATTTTAATTCATTAGTATTGATGTCTCATCTTATGATCCAAATCAACCACATCATCCACCATGAGTTTCTAAATCTAGCACTCTTTGTATTCTGCAATTTCAGCACGAGTTCTTGTAAACCATATTTCATGTGTATAAATAGTTGATTGATTCCCCTTGCTGATCTTTCTCCTAGTTGGCTTAGCAGCGTGATCTGCTGCAAGAGGTCCTTTTTGAAGGTCCAACTATCCTCATTTCTAAGCGATTTTTCCCTTCTTTCATCAGTTGTGTTAGCACTAACTATTTTTCACATGTTGTGTTGCACCTTTCTTATGCTAATGTCAATCTTTTCTTCACTTTTAGCTATCATTTTCTTTTCTCCAACTTGTTCATTCCTTTTAAAATATAGCTTCCATTTGATGCAATGCTGTGCATGCATAATTTGCTATAATTCATGTTTTCTGTGTTTTTCAGGTTACATGTATTACAAGTCTATGAAAGTTGCTTGCGATATAAAGCTCCCTGCTAATGCTGCTGGATGCAATTGCAAGGGAGCTTGCTAGGATCCCAAGACATGTGAATGTGCCAGGCTTAATGGTTCTGATTTTCCTTATGTGCAGCGTGATGGTGGCAGGTAATATTTTGAATTAAGAAGGCTTAATACTAATGCCATACTCTCTTTTTTTCTTTTCTTATTGTTCAAGTTTGTTACTTATTTGCACTCTTCCACTTCTTCAATTCTAGATTAATTGAAGCCAAGCATGTTGTTTTTGAATGTGGTCCGAATTGTGGCTGTGGTCCAAGTTGTGTAAATCGCACATCTCAGAGAGGATTGAGATATCGACTTGAGGTGTCTTATTACATCAAGAATAATTTCTCTGCTTATTCATTATGATCCTCTGATGAATTCTGGTTGTAACATCTCTTGAATAAAATCTGACTGATGTTAATCGACAGGTTTTCTGTACTCCAAAGAAAGGATGGGCTGTTAGATCTTGGGATTTTATACCCGCTGGTGCCCCAGTTTGTGGATATATTGGAGAACTCACGAGGACAGAAGAGTTTGATAGTGTCTCTGAGAATAATTACATTTTTGACATTGATTGCTTGCAAACTATGAGAGGGCTCGGTGGCAGAGAGGTATAACTGGTCTCTTTAGCATTGTGATGCATCTAGCTTTATGTTTCCAGTTGAGTATTTTGTTCGGCATGATAGTGACATCCAAACAGTCCAATCTAACAATGTATTGAAGTTCTAGGGAAACATTGTTCTACTGATCTGTGATATATTTGGTTTTATCATAGATTAGTTTTTTTGTCTGCATGTAAGAATGTAATTATTGTGTTTTTCTTTTCGTTGACAGAGGCGACAGCAGGATGGATCTTTGCCAGTGATCCAAAATGAGGACAAAGTTGATGAACAGAGATCAGAGAATGTGCCAGAGTTCTGCATTGGTGCTGGTTCTATTGGAAATATTGCAAGATTTATCAATCATAGCTGTGAGCCTAACCTCTTTATCCAGTGTGTCCTGAGTTCACATCGGGATGTTAAACTAGCTCGAGTGATGCTCTTTGCAGCAGACAACATCCCTCCTTTGCAGGTAATTTTCCTCCCATTTTGGTGTGTAGAAAGTGAATCACCTTTTAAGTTTCTTGGGAACGTATTCGGCAGCTATTTCTGGATTTTAGCATAGTTTCATGTATTTGGCTTCAAGAAATATGATATTATTTGGAGCACGAGTTAGCTTTTAGATATCATGCACCATTGACATATCAATAGGCATTATGATGATTTATTTATATTTTCCCCTCTTTGATTAGCTGGATATTTATTTTGGGTGGAGTTTGGAGAGTCACTGGATACTATTTCTTTATTCTTGCTTGTAGGAGCTTACTTATGACTATGGGTATGCCCTTGATAGCGTTTATGGTCCTGATGGGGAGGTAAAAAGGATGGCATGCTACTGTGGAGCAGAAGGTTGCAGGAAGCGGTTATTCTAATTGCTGAAATTGATTCTGCTTGTATGTATGTAATGTATGTATCTGCATTCTTCATTGATTCTTTTGTCTCACTTTACCTGGCAAACTGGTAGGGGAAATATCTATAGGTCTCCCATGGTTTTTTTGTCCAATGGTGATTGGTTAGGTGCTGCTAGATGTTATGGATCTTTTCTGGCTACAATTTTTTTGTTGCAAGTGTAGAAATCATGTCTCCTCAGTCCCCTTGCCAACCCCTGTACAACTACAAGAAACACACTAGATACTGATTATATCATTTCATGGCTCAAGGGACTTGATGAAAAAGAAGAGCAACATTTTTTGTTGTTGAAAATCACTACAATTTGTGCATAGTTATTGATGAATGCGGTTATTTATTCTTTATTCGTATGCATGGTAATAGTGCTATTTTGATATCTATACGATGTATGCATACATCAATAATTGTGCGCCGTATTCTTAGTTTTCTGTTCCTTTGTTAAAATTGTACTTTGAGCTTGGTTTATTAACCTTTTGGGTGTGTCAAGGGTGAGATGTTGATGAATTTTATAATAATAATAATACATTTATCTTGTTTCAAGATTATCTTATGAGAAAGTGACTTGGACTTCAATAACACAGCATATGCTATGTTTATAACTATCACGTGTTATCGTCCTGTTTCAGCTTGATCCAATTATTATAATAATACCAACAATAATAATTGTAATAATAGTGTGCAGAGGTGTAATGTACATAAGCGATAAGCTTGTGTTTGATTCTGTATGGTACTTAGGGACGGACTTATCGGCCAATGGTAGAGAAAACATAAAAATTAGAGCTTCAAACAGGACAACACTGCCATTAGAAGAGCTGTTATTAGAAAGAAAGACAAAGGGAGCAACCCATGTTACATCCTCTGTAAACATGATCCAGTTTACACCTATGGAAGGTTTACATCAAGATCCTGTAAATTTAAGACGTACGGAGTCATGTTGAGATCTTTAGCAGGCTGGAGGCAATCTGGAAGGCTCAAAGTTCGACAACCATGTTGGAAGAAGGTCTAATAAACTTGTAGGAGCAACAATAAACTAGACGGGCTTAAAACCTTAGTCAAGCGAGGTCGAATTATTATTTTTTAAAAATGGATAGATCACATTTTGACCCTGAACTTGTTTACTTTAGTCCACGTTAATTCATGACATTAATGTGAACTAAATGAAATCCAAAAATCAACAATTATCTTGCACGTCTATTCTCAAAGACAATGATTCTCTACGGATTACATCAACAAATAATCTAAAAGAGATCAAATTATCCGTAACTACTAACAAACACGAATAAAAAACAAACACCATAAGGGTTACTGTACAAACATCAAACACCCGCAAAATAGTCATATAACGTGACATGAAAGCAGAGAAAAACGTAACAAAATATACGGAAAAAATAAACAAAACAAATATAATCAAATATTAGAAACCGAAAAAAAAAACATGAATCATCGACGGTCGTCATCAAACAGCCGATTAGGCAGTGTGCGATTAGGACATGCAGCAGCCTCAGAAGAGGGGATCCAGCTTGTTTCTGAAAGTAATTCATCCATGCACCCTCGGTCATTATCATCTGTAACATGGCGTGATAATGAGCGGATGGGAGGTCAAGGATACCTCATGATAGATACCGATCTCTAGCCGATGATGCAGCTTTCCATGGTCGATTTTCATCTGAGGGTTTTATGAATGGATCTAGAAATATGTTTGATCAGCATAGAGATATGGGATTAGACATAGACAACCTGAACTACTTGCATTAGGGGAAAGGATAGAGAGTGTGAATACAGGCTTGTCAGAAGACTCGATATCCAAGTGCTTAGCCGAAACAATTTGCCACTCTTCAGATCAATACCAGGATGAGTGTGATCTGCCTGGAGACTACAAGGACATGGATGAAGTCGGTGGTCATAAATACCATGCCCATTGTATCAAGAAGTGGTTGTGATGAAGAATACATGTCCTATGATACGAAGGAGAAACAATGGCTTATTATGGTTTATCATTTACCATTCGTGTATACATGTTAGACTTGTTCAAACAGAATCACAAACATTGTTTAGGTCAATTTCTAAAACGAAGGGGGAATGTTTAGAGTATTCTCAATCCATTTGTTTGGTTTTTCTATCTCAAAAAAAATGAAGAATTATTTTTGATGTAAATTGAAGCCCCTTCCCAGGCCTTATCCCTCTATCCAAGAACAAATAAAATAGAGTAGATCTAATACAAGAACCAAATCCCAAAGACAAATCATCCTTAAAATTTAGTTTCATTCAATGAATTATCACCAATCCACCCTATATGCAAACGAATCTGAAACGGTGCAAAGGAAATATCTGTTGTGGTTAGCAAAAAAGTTGGAAGCACAGCAATTAGCAAAACAGGTTGTAAAGGGCTTAAAATAACAAAAGACTCCGAATACACACACACAACGCAGCATCCATGGAAGAGAATATCAAAGAAAAAGAATGAAACTAAATAAATGTTGATTTTATGTATAAACGTATATAGGCTAAATGAAACTCTCATTAAACAAGTCAACCTACTGCCTACTCTCTCGAGCTCTTCTTTTTAATCTCGCCTTTAATCCAGTTTACCTCTGTCTACAGAGAAGTACAGTATATTGCTGATAACATGCATGCTTGCCCCACCGACAAACTAGAAAAGTCACAAGTCAGAATAGCATTAGATGATCAAAAACTAGTCATGCTACTCCGAGCAAGATTTCATACAATATTGACGGCCTGCTTTCTGGGAGCTGTTTCTGTTGTCAATGATTGTTTGCGGTTCATCTTCCTCCATTGCACAAACTCCATCATCTGAATCCCCAGCTGCAATTCCAATTGGCAAGCCTCTCTTATGCAGGGGCTCCTTGTCAGTACCTTCATGGGTTGGTTTTGGCTCGCCGCAACTTTCTCCCATGATCACATCGCCAGTTTTCATCCTTGGTATAAAATCAATGGTTTTATAAGATCACCTGACGCATCATCAGCCTGTGGTTCTGTACCATCTGACGTAACCAGTTTAAGGAAATCCATATAGGCTGACCGATTCGATTCATCATCAACACCACCAGTATCTAAAGTATATCGAGTATACTTTGAAGGGTTCCACGTATAATCTGGAATTCCAGACAGATAATCCCGAGATAAAGTAGATACCTCATTGGAGGGCTTTGCGTCTTCTTCCTCTGACAAGCAAGCTTCCCCTGGAACATCATTGGTTCTTTCAGAGCCTTCACAGCAATCACTTTTACAACGTTCAGAATCAAAACGAACATTTCTGTGATTCTGAATTTGACTCAGCATCCTTTCTCTTCAGAATGGATTTCAGTTTACCGTCCTCATATGTGGTAATGTGAGCCTACATGCCGAGAGTTGCATCACCATCAGAAACATGCAATGAATCAGTTTTTTTAGCAGTTTCAGCATCTTCTTCAAGCCTTTTCTTAGCAGCTTCTTCATCTTCCTTGAGCCTAAGTTTTGAAGCAATGTGATTGGCACGTGGATCTCTACTGAAATTCTTGAACGCAGTTGGAAGTACATTGCCAGAATCCGCATCTATGTCATAATCATTTACATCCTTCATGAAAAGGCAATCTTCGTTCTTATCCCTTCCAGCAGCCACTTTATCGTATGCATCTTCCTCTTCCTGCACAAGAATCCCGAAAAGATAATTAATACCAGTATGTCAGATAAGAGTTGGACCCTAAGTCTACGAAATTATAGCAACCCTGATATCTCAGTTGACAAGACAACATAACTCTTAACAAGTGAAACTGGTGCATCTGTCATCCATGCACGTTTTCTGGTTATTAGCTTGTGAATTCTGCAACTTTTATATTTTTGATATTTCCGACTTGAAATTAAATTTTTATATAAAGGCAAAAAAAAAGCTTCTTGGATTGAAAAACTAGACTAATTCTCTTTTATTTTTCTTTCTTCAACGTGCTTCTTACAAGTCGAGTAGAATTCATTCGAAGTTTAAATTTCAAAGTCTTGAAGCATAATATTTTTAGAGAAGAAAAAATGTATTCCAATACAGCCAACTAGCTTAATTGTTCAATCTGAATAAATTGAGGAAAAGAAAAAATGAGTGAAAAAAGGAAAAATAACCTCATAATCAAGAGTACAGTCCCTTCCAATGGAAGACTTAATTTCCCACTCCTCATCATTATAATCCTCTGGCTTAGCCTGTTTACTCGAGGAGGCACGAGCTTCTTCTTCCTCGTCGTCTAGGTCATTGAGATCCTTCTCCTTCTCCAGCTCCAGGCCAAAATTAATAGCATTCTTCTTGTTCTTAGGTGGAAAGTTGTGGAAGAAGCCCTTGCCCTCCTCGTCGTCTTCCTCGTCCTCCTGTAGAGTCTTCTTGTCTCGGTTCCACTCTCTTTTTTGATTTCACCGCTGGTGAGGCTCCAAAGAGAGCTTAATGGCAGCGATTTAGAATTGGAAGAAGCATCGAGGGAGCCGAAAACTTTTCCGACTCGGACATTGAAGCTGTCTTCCTCTTCCATGGAGGTCAGTTTAGAATTGTAATTCAAGTAATTAGGGTTTTATGATTGGAAAAAAGACTTAATCGTCAAATAGGAGCTCAAATTGTGTTTTTTTTAGTTAGACGTTTAAATTATTTTTGAGCTAAATAGATGCTTAATGTTTTATTCTGTGATTTATTTAATATTTTTTAATAATTTTACCGTTAAAAGACAGTTATCATCTCCTGAAAATTTTAAAATTATATTAAAAATAAATAAAATTACTTAATTTTTAGAAAATCTCTAAGTTTTCCAGATTTTATAAAACAACCCCAAATTTCAAAATTTCTAACTCCCAAAACCTAAATCCCGATTTGGGGCTATTTTGCCACCGATTGCCACGCTGTTGCCTCCCATATCGGTCGTCGGATCATCACGACCATTTCTCCTATCACCCCGTAGCCGGAAATTGATCGACGCTGTGTAAAACGTTGAAATTTCGAATGGTTTCTTTAAACAATTCGTGATGAACGACGGCAGGACGGATGACAAACGGCGTGTGTGTTGTTCAGCAAGGGGAGGGCGCTTCATTCTGTCGCTGGCAACGTGACCAACGTCGGCTAGAGTGGTAGAATTTGGGGGTTTAGGGACTATTTTGAGAATATTTGAAAATTTCAGGATATATTTTTATTTTGTTTTATTTATTTTATTTATTTTAATATAATTTTGGAATTTTTAGGAGATGACACGTGTCCTTTAACTGTGAGAATTAACGAAAAACCTTAAATGACTCACAGAATGAAACATTAAGCGCCTATTTGACCCAAAAAATAATTTAAACACCTAACTAAAAAAAATGCATAGTTTGGACACTAAACCTCGAAAAAATGAGAACGAGTAATTGGGTATAGTGAATGATGATTGGTAAAAGTGTTAATTTAACCATTATAAATATATATGGGCCTAATAGAGGCCCATGTTTGATTGCTTATCTAATCTAATCTCCCGTCTCCATTTGGTTAGTGTTGAAAATGATTTGGGTCAAATTCAACAATATCAACGCTAAAAAGGAAAAGTCTGATGAAAGAAAGTTTAGAATTTAGAATTTATGATTTAATGTTTCAGTATTAATAATTTATTTGGTGGTTGAGAGTTTTATTATTATCTTAAATATAGAAAAAATTTAAAATTAGTGGCCAATTTATCTTATATGAGTCTATAAAACGTAAAAATTTAATCACTAAACTGGTTTCGTTTTGAAAAACCTAAAAAATTGTAATGAAATATGTACTTATATAAAAGCACAACACAACTATAATGATGAAAATAGTTAAAGTAAAAATATAAAATATCATTAATTATATTAAATTAAGGGTAAAACTTTAATACACATGCCGTCTAAAATTAATTTTACACAAGTCTGTGTAATTATACTATAAAAACCCAAATTCTAAATTTCTAACCCTAACCTTAAAAATTAAACCCCACACTCTAAACCCTAAATTCTAAACACTAACCTTAAAATCTAAACCCTACAATCTAAACCCCTAAACCTTAAACCCTAAACTAAAACCCTAACCCCCTAAAACTAAAAAGCATGTGTAAACTAAAGTTTACACGGCATGTGTATCAAATTTTTTCCTTAAATTAAATATATACAGCTATTTTTATATAATTAAACTCATTTAAATTTTAATTAATATAAAATATTATTAAATACTGAAACTTTATGTTTAATCAGTATATGGTTAAATAATGATCTTTTATAATATTCGATCCAATTCAGTCGACCAATAGATCAAATACTAATGATTAAAATTTTTAAAACCATAAATTCAAAATAAATTAAAATAAAATGATTTTTTTGTATAACGACCGATATTCGATCTATTATTCATTCAAACAAGATTGAATATTGTAAAGATCTATTATAAAAAGGATAATTATTTGATACATCGGTGGTAGAAACTTTTAGTTTTCACAATAACTATAGTTTTAGAGTGTAGGTTTAGGGTTTTAGGTTTAGGTTTAGTAGTTTTGAAATTAGTGGTTGTGAATAGAATTTAGGGTTTATATGTTAAAACCTTAATCCTCAATATAGTACACCAAAAACTAAACCCTAATTCCTAATCATAACCTCTAAATTCTAATTATTACCCATAAACTTTACATCTTAAACTGAATCCTTAAACCATAAAACTAAGACTATTGTGAAAATTAAACATTTTTACCGCCAATATATTCTATATAAATCCTTATAGAAACGATACTTCTAATTTAATTTATTTAGAGATAACGTACCATTCCACTAAATCAGGTAAAAAATAAAATGAATTTAAAAACCATTAAGCCATACATTGAGGACCATGTAAAATTGTTTTATTTTGGCGCCTAGATTGATTGCTAATGAAACCACACAGACCAACCATTGCACTTAAAAACCTCGCTTCGCTTGCTCCCTCTAAACCTCCCACCTCCCTACAAAATGTCGAAACCTTCGTCGACGCTCGAAGCATCAAAACGGGTTTCGATAGAAACACATGCCGTTCCAACTTTTTGGTTGATTCCCTCCTTAGAAAGGCCAATCTCTCGGAAGCTCGTCAGGTGTTTGACAAAATGGCTAACAGGAATACTGTCTCTACAAACATGCTAATTTCGGGTTATGTCAAATCAGGGGATCTTTTGTGAGCTAGACACATGTTTGATGCCATGCTTGATCGAACTGCGGTCACGTGGACCATCATGATTGGTGGGTACTCTCAGAAGAGTCGGTTCCATGAAGCGTTTAGGCTTTTTGCTGAGATGTGAAGACATGATACACAACCTGATCATGTGACTTTTGCTACTCTTTTATCTGGTTGCAATGACGCTGAGGTGGACAAGGAATTGATTCAAGTTCATGCTTGCGTGCTTACGTTGGGGTACCATTCCAGTATCATAATCTGTAATTCGCTGGTTGATTCTTATTGCAAAATTAATCACCTTGATTTGGCTTGTCGGGTTTTCATGGACATGCCTGAAAGAGATTCTGTTTCTTTTAATGCATTGATCAATGGGTTTGCAAAAGATGGTCTAACTGAAGACGCAATAACCCTCTTTCTGCAGATGCAAAATTCTGGTTTCAAGCCTTCAGACTTCACTTTTGCTGGAGTTTTAACTGCTGCTATTAGATTAAATGACTTGGTCTTTGGTCAACAAATTCATGGATTTTTGGTGAAGACCGAGTTTGTTTGGAATGTCTTTGTGGGGACTGCATTACTTGATTTCTACTCGAAGCATGGTTGTTTAGTTGAAGCCAGGAAGTTTTTTGACCAGATGCCAGACTTGGATGGCATTTCTTACAATATAATCATTACATGCTATGCGTGGTTTGGGCAGTATGAAGAAGCTATTAGACTTTTCCGTGAATTACAGTTTACATACTTTAATCAGCGACAATTCCCATTTGCAACCATGTTGAGTATAGCAGCTAATGCACTAGACCTGCAAATGGGGCAGCAAATCCATTCCCTTGCTATTTTAACTACAGCTGATTCAGAACTTGTGATCGGGAATTCTTTAGTTGACATGTATGCGAAATGTGGCAGATTTGAAGAAGCTGAAAAGATATTCAGGACTCTGGCCAAGAGAAGCACAATTCCGTGGACTGTCATTATCTCAGGTTATGTTCAGAGAGGATTCCATGAGGAAGGCCTGAATCTCTTCAATGAGATGCACAGAGCTGGTGTAAGAGCAGATCAGGCCACATTTGCTAGCATCTTAAAAGCATCTGCTAATTTGGCGTCACTATTACTGGGGAGAGGATTCACTCATTTGTAATCAGATCAGGCTTCATGTCAAATGTTTTTTCGGGAAGTGCACTTCTGGATATGTATGCAAAATGTGGTTCCATAACAGATGCCATTCAAGTTTTTCAGGACATGCCTGAAAGGAATATAGTCTCTTGGAATGCCTTGATCTCAGCCCATGCTCAAAACGGGGATGCTAAAGCCACCCTCGATTCATTTGAAATGATGGTTCAGTCAGGGTTCCAGCCAGATTCTGTCAGTTTCCTCAGTGCTTTATCTGGTTGCGGTCACTGTGGACTTGTTCAAGAAGGCCTGAGATATTTCAGAACCATGACTGAAACACATAATCTTGTTCCAAAGAAAGAACACTATGCATCTATGGTTGATATTGTTATGCAGGAGTGGACGGTTTAACAAGGCAGAGAAGATGATGGCTGAAATGCCATTTGAACCTGACGAGATTATGTGGTCATCTGTTCTAAATTCTTGTAGGATTCATAAGAATCAAGAATTGGCTAGGAAAGCGGCAGACCAGCTATTCAAAATGGAGGCGCTTAGAGATGCTGCAGCTTATGTCAGTATGTCTAACATCTATGCAGCAGCCAGCCAGTGGAACAATGTTGGGAAGGTAAAAAAGGCAATGAGGGAGCGCGGAATTAGAAAGGTTCCAGCTTATAGCTGGGTTGAAGTAAGACACAAGCTTCACGTGTTCTCCGCAAATGACATGTTACATCCTCAGTTGGAAGAAATCCGGAAAAAGATTGATATGTTATCAGAACAGATGGAGAAGGAAGGTTACAAGCCTGATGCAAGTTGTGCCCTTCATGATGTAGACGAGAAAGTAAAAATCGAGTCTCTAAAGTACCATAGTGAGAGGTTAGCAATTGCATTTGCGCTGATAAGTACTCCGGAAGAATCACCAATACTGGTTATAAAGAACTTACGGGCATGTACAGACTGCCATGCTGCAATCAAGGTAATCTCAAAGATTGTCAGAAGGGAAATCACAGTGAGGGATTCAAGCAGGTTCCATCATTTTAAGGATGGCATCTGCTCTTGTGGGGATTATTGGTAATTTATAGAGGGGTTATTGCCTTGTCGATAGCTTTGATATAAGATCATTGCATAGTTGATGATTATAAGATCCGACTGATGGCTGATAGTACCGGCAAACGGTTGTTTTCATTTTATAATTATTTTGAGAAGGTGATTAAGGATATCACAGCCATTCCGGAGTTCATTCATTCAGTGGTGAAACTAGTGTTATAAGGATATTACAACTCGAATTGACTCGCGTCAACTCGACTAACTGTCAAATTCTCACCCTACAGAATAGTGCTCATTGATTGGGTATTTCACACTTACTGGTGTTATCACTAATCATTAGCTGTCAAGTCTTGAAGGTTATAGAGATGGCATCAGTTCAGAAACCACAAGTGAAAAGAGCAAATGGAGTAAATAAGACTTTCACAGTGATTCCAAAGTACTGTTGTACAACATGGTAACTACATTATTGTGTTGCAGGAGCATGAACAGTAAATGGAAGGAGGAGCAATTGGCCTTGAAATTTCTTCTGGGATTGTAAGTAAAAACATGATGTAATGGTTTTCCATTTGTTTTCTAGATATGATCCATTTCTAGCACACCATTTAGCACATATCTTCAAAAGAAACCAAATACAGAATTCCAAAATTCACTAATCCCAGATAAAAAGCATTACTTCTTTCAACAGAAAGAAACAACAAAGTACATATAACAGTAATAAAATGAAAACAGAATTGAACCTAACAAAGGGGTTTTTCTATTAATTATCATTACTTGGATTTCTTGTTAAGATAATCATCAGGGACAACTTGAAGCAACTTCTTGTGCTTGGACTTGGCAATCTTCTTCAGAGTATTAGGGTTAGTAATCTTCTGAAACTTGGTTCCAGACCTCAATATGTTCTCCTTCTTCTTCTTCTCTCTCTCCTCCCTCTTCTTCCTCTTCTCCACCTTGTTTTGCCTTATCTCTTCCTTCAACTCATTAATCCTCTCTCTATAAGCTCTCTTTATCTCCTTTTGCCTCTCCCTCTCCTCCAGACTCGGCCTCTTTACGCTAACGTGCTTCGCCGACGCACGCTGCTTTCTCGGCTGCTTCCAGTTCCGACCCGACACCCTACCCGCGATCACGCCGTCGTAGGTGGGTTGACCGAAGGTCGGCTTGTTGGGGTCGTCCGAGGAAGGCACGGCTGAACGCTTTGCAGGTGGGGGACAAGAATCATCGACGTCCATGGACACGGCGGCGGCAGTAGCGTCGTTGACATTGGCAGTATCGGCAGCGATTTGAGATTCTTGGCGTTTTCGTTTGTAGGTTTTGCCGCCGAAGCCTTCATCAAGGCGGCGGAAATCGATAGTGCAAGCCATGAACGGCAGTAGGGTTCACTGTGCAAACCCTAAAAAACTAATGGCTCTATTGTCGGGGATTAAGAGTTATATAGGTGTAGATTTGACTTTGGCTGTTTGATTGCCATGTCAAGAACTCGGCCCACGAAAAGGTTATTGTGTTTTGGGCTGAAGTGAGCACATTCAGTTTTAATCAAATTAATTCGATTAATCTATCGGTGGTCGAAAAAATTTTAGTCGAGGATCGATTAAATTTTTAAAAAAAATTTGGTTATCAGTTAACTTCATTTAAAATAATTAATTAATTTTAATCAAATTAATTGAGATTTTAATACATTAATAATTTTAAATCCAAATTCTATACCCATAATATTTTAAAACTCAAATTTTATATTTTAAATATAATATTAGACCAATACAAAAGGCGAAAAATTAAAACATCCACCAAAAGTCAAGAAAAATATTTTTTTTTTCAAAATTATTGCTTTTTTTAAATGAACTGAATTAATTAAATTTAATTTGATTCAGTTAATTAGTTTTATAAACATTTCATTTTGGTTAACAATTAAAATTTTAGAAATTCAATTAATAGTCGAATTAACTATATGAACACCCTGATGGAGTACTGGTAATGATTTTTTGAGCAAAGAAATCAAGAAAATAAAAAGCTTATTCGAATCATTACATTTGAATGGTTTATGGCTTGCAAGTTTAAAATTTGTGGTTACCAAAATGAACCAAATTCTATTACTTTTTATTCATAGTTAATATAAAAAAAAGTATTTTATATTTAAAATAGTGAATATGCTACAAGTCTTACCATTTTATCAGTACTAGAGCTCATTGTAATGAGTTTATGAATCCGCTACAAGTCTTCCAGAATTGAGATTGAATAATGATTTCAAATGGGCAACTTCTAGCAATCTCTCTAATAACTGGTTATCTATCTAAATACCTACTCCTCGAAATCGTTCACAAAGAAAGAAATTTCTCATCATCAATATGCAGAATCAAACTGATCTAATTCAGGGAGTTCACTTTCAAAGAATGTCGAATGAAGAGCCCGCACACACTGCTCCGCTTCATTGTCGTTTACTATCAATGATATGTTAACCTAACAAGTATCAACACAAACTCTGTGTTACACATGCATCACAATAAATGAAGTTACTAAATATCATACCATTGCTAATATGGTCAACTGACCTTAGATGCGCCCTGAGAGATCATTTGAACATTCACTCCACTGGTCCTTAAAACGCGGAATGCCTGCCATGACATTAAATTATCATGAATAACAACGTTTAGTTGCACAAACAAGATTGACATCTAATTGCAGTATTGACAGGCTATAGCATCTATAATAGACGCTTTGAACCAGATTTCCTATGAATACAAGTAGTCTGCACGGAACCCTTAGAACTTGCAGTAAAGAAGACCTCCATGTTACTTGGAATATCTTCAATTCAAATTAGAAGACGATTGACAAGTTGTAAGCTCGTTTGCACTCAATACTACAAAACTTATTGGAATACCTTCTCAAGTATAAGTGAGGATCTCTGGACATTGCCGATGAGAGAAATGATAGATCTGTGCTGAAGAAGATTGACGACTGCAATTTTTTCAAGTTCTTCTACAACGTGGTCAAGTTCCTGTCGAGTGATACAAACAGCGAAAATGATTCAGAATCATTCTGCAGACAGATATAAAATCTGTACAAGGTAATGTCTATTAAAGCATGATGAATGGAATCATACGCTTGCCTGCTGAATTAACTCTCTGCTCCAAAGTTTTGATGGATCCAAAGTCAAAGAAATACTGACTTCACTAGTAGCTACAACATCCACTGAGATGCCTAAATCTTCAAAGATAGAAAATACCTGCACACACAAAAAAGATTCAAACCAACTGCAGAAGAGAAAAAACAATGGACACTTGGGACT